>VWZF01001538.1:127182-170144 GCA_013396755.1 Sclerurus mexicanus | reverse complement strand
TGGCGCTGCGGCGGCGCCGCCCGCGGCCGCCTCCTCCTCCTCTTCTTCCTCCTCCTCCTCCTCCTCTCCGGCCGGCGCCGCGGGACGAGCTGCGGGAGGAGGGCGGCTCGGTGCTGGCCTGGGCGCTGTCCCTGGGCAGCTGGAGGCGACAGTGGCGGCGGGCGTGGGTGGCTGCGCTGCGGGCAGAGGCGGCGGAGCGGGCGGTGAGTGCCGGGGATGCAGGTGAGGGGCGGCGGGAGGCGGCGATGCGAGAAGGGGATGCCCGGTGGGGATGCCCCGTGAGGATGCTCGGCCGGGATGCGAGAAGGGGATGCTCGGCCGGGATGCCCGGTGGGGATGCTCGGCCGGGATGCGAGAAGGGGATACCCGGTGGGGATGCTCCGAGGATGCTGGAGCCTCCCGGGCTGCGGAATGTCCCCGCTCACAGGGACGCTGCGGGGATAAAGCTGGATGCTGCTGGTGTGTCCCTGCCCCTCCGTATGTCCGTGCATTTACACGTGTGCCTTCGGTGGCTGCTCGGGGCAGGGTTTTTTGGCCGAAGGAGCACGGCGTGGGAGCGGGGGAAGGATGGGGAGAGAGGAGAGCCATGACCCCCGCAGCCCCTGGCAGGGGTTCGCACCGCCGATAACATTGTTCGGGCGTGGGGAGGAGGAAACAATGGAAACTTCCTGGCCTGGGCCTGCAGCCCGTCCTTCGGCAAATAATTCCCAGAGCTGGGCTTCCCCCGTGTTGCCTCAGGCCCTGCTGAGCCCGTGTGTGTGTGTGTGTGTAGTGTAACTCCAAGGGCTGGTGTCCCCCAGACCCGCCGGAGGGTGGGATGCTCAGGGTTTGCTCAGTCTGCCTTTTAACCCGGGTCAGGGAGGATGCACAAAACGTGGCGTTCCTTCCCATCCCAACCTGCCCTTCCTGCAAAGGGCAGTGTGGTTATCTTGCTCCCTGGTGTGCAATGGTATGCCCGGGTCTAAGAGGTAAGGTCCTTGGGTGAGGCTGTGGCAACCTGATTTCCTTGTCCTGAGGACTGAAACCTTGTCATGTCAGTGGAAAATGCTGAGCCTAGACTATCTAGGAAGCGGCATGTCCCCAGGTCTCCAAATTTCTATGCATCCCTCTCCCTAGGGGAGACCTCTTAGACCTAGGAGGCTCCATTCTTCTTATACGTCAAGGAGCAGGCTGGGGGAGAAGGAAGAGTGGGGCAACATGTGTGTGTGAAAGATAAGGAAAAGAAATGTAACACTTTCCAAATATCACTGTGAGTTAGGGCAGCGGGAAGAAAATACTTCGCCTGCCCTTTCAAACTGCACGGTGCAGTTGAGAAAAGCATGGGCTCTGCTAAGAAATGAAGGTTTTGTCCTGCACTCGGGGAAGAGGAGAGCCCAGACAGCCTGGCCACAGGTGCTGGGAACTGAAAGTGAACTGAGGCCCAAGTGGCAGCTTCCCATCCCTGGTCAGAGACCAAAAGCACCCTGACAGGGACACACACCCTCTCCCTCCCTCCCTTCCCGTCCGAGCAGCTGGGGCCGGGAGTTCACAGCCTGGCATTGCAGCGTGCCTCAGGCTCCCAAAACAATGCCAGAGGCTCGCAGCTAATGGAATTCCTGCGTGCAAAGTAGCCCCGGGTGAGAGGGCAGTGGGGCTGGCTGCTCGGTGCGGGGAGCAGGTGGAGAAGGCAGCGCTGGTGCTTCTGAAAGTATGACCTCACTGCCAAAAGCGCTGCCTTCTCCTTGCTGTCTGTGTGGAGGCTGAGTGGCTGTCATCACCGCCTGTCGTCACAGATGAGGGAGGGCTGGGGAGGGGAAGCCTTCTTTCCTCACCTCTGCAAGATGGTATTTGGGCTGTCTTAGTTTTGGCATAGCCTAGTGCGGCCGTATTATTAGGCCAAGCCAAACAGGGCTTTTCAAACTGCAGCACTGATAAATCAAGGAGAGCAGTTTCTCTGAACTCTGCCGCTGTTCGCAGGCTTTGCTCTGCCCTGTGCCGTGTACCTTGGTATTCTACTACAGAGAAAGATGAGTTATGATTAGGCCCATAGTTATGTCCTAAGTGTATGTTTTCAGGCTCTAACCTGTATTAAGTAGTGAGGTGTCGTGCAATTAATACACAGAAGTTCTGACATACATTTGCAATTCCAGGAACTCGACTTGTATTTATATTACTTGTTTTCAAGCAGTGGCTTCGTCACCTAATGATGGTCCTTTTTTTACCTTCTTTCTTAGGATTCTCAGTTGCTCACGTTTGAGGAAGATGACCCACCAGAACCACTTGAGCTAGCAGTTAAAGAAGTTATTAGTGTTGTAAAGTCAGCTGAAGAGAAGGTAAACTTTGGATTTGGTGTGTTTCAGTGTACTTTGGGGCAGGAAATGTTAACTTTTATTAGTGTCAGTGGGAGCTTTATTTGTCAATACTTCTGTACCCTTGACCCGTGTTTGTTGAGGCTGGTAAGAGGCTGCCTCTAATAAACCTGTGCAAACTCTGCATTGATTCACTTCTTTTGCAAGTCATGAGCAGAAGGTGCTCCAGGGCTTCTACCAAGGGAACAATTACCAGGGTTATGCCAAGTTTATGAGTACATCTTCAATGAGCTCATAGAGCAGAGCCTTTCCCCCACCTCCGCAGTCATTGGGATGGTTCCTCATCCCATTGCTGAAGTGTGGGGTGGGAACTTCACAAAGAAAGAAAGGGACATTTCTCTTCTGGGACAGGAGAACATCTTTGTCTGTCTCTTGCTGTTTGTGTGGCTGATGACAGGTTTGTTTCATAAGTGGAGCTGGGTAGGGATCAGTGGAACCAGGTGCAAAGTCCTGAGGCTGAAGTCTTGGCTCTGCTGAATTCTGTGAAGAACAAGTGATTTCTTTCTCCCATTCCCACTGGTTTAGTGCCTGTGAAATTAAAACAAGGCAGAATGTGGCTCTTAGGACAAAAAAGGAAAGGAAAAAGAAATCTATGTATGCGTATTATCATTCTGCATTTTTGTCCTAGTGACTGTAGGTGCTACTTAAATCTGGGCTGGTGCTCAGCTTTAGGCACCTGCATCAAATTAGCCTAAAGCTTTTCTTTTAGTTTTGCTCTGTTATTTTGCTTTGCTTGTCTGATTTAGATGTTAAGCAGCTCTACTATGATTCCTCTGAAAACTATGCATGCTTATCTGCCTGATACACAATTTAGAGGCACACCCTGACAGCTGGCAGCTGGGGATCGTGAACTTGTAAAGTTGTTTGTGCACTTGTTTTCTCTCTTTTTATTTGTTTGGGGTTTTTTTCCCCCCCTCCCAGAAATGGGACTGGAGAGGATGGATTTATTGGAGCTGTAGAGTTGGTAGTAGTGTTGATCTGTGCTACTGGAAGATACAACAATGAGAAATTGTAAGGAGAGGGGGCTGCTGGATCTGAAAGTGATGTGCTGTGTATGTGCTGTGTGAAGGCATCACCCGAGGGAGATCTGCTGCAAAGAAAAGCTGGCAAATAACAGCACCAAGAAATGGTGGTTTGCAGTGCAGTGTCTAAAAACTGGGCAGGGTTGCAAAATGTTTGCATGGGAGATGGCCAGGAGGTTTGGGTTTGCTGGCCGCCCTTGGGCAGTGAGAGCATCATCCCAAGGCTGAAAGCGGTGCCTGTGTGCCAGAACCAAGGCACAGGGCTGCAGTCCTGCATTTCCCTGAAGTCTTGTCATACCCCAGGGACCATTCTGCTGCAGGTCTCAACTAACTTGGATGTTGTTTGCCTGTAGATTCTGACTGCCGTAGCAAGCAGCAAGGCAAGTTAGTGCCCACAGTGCCCTGGCAGCCTGAATCCAGGGAACTTCTCACCCTTCCTTGTGGTCCTTCTCTGACCTTGGGCTGAGCCATTTGAGCATGCTAATCGAGCTGTTCCACTGCAGACAGCAATCTAATGTGGTTTCAAAGCAGCTTAAACCAACATAAGCACACTTAAAAATTTATTCTACTCAACCAGGTTTGCTTTCATACACTGGGTTGTTGTGAACTGTGCCAAAACCCATTTCCATAGTCTTGTGCACAGCTGCTGGAAAAATTTCTCTAAATCATTCTTACTCCTTTAATTAAGGTACAACCTGACTATCTTTTTGAATTTCAGTGTGTAATAACCTTAGAGTGGCACTCTGGTAGTGACTTTCCCTTCTTCTTTAAATACATGCCTTTCTCTAAACACCTCAGGAGTTCTCTTAAATGGTAATTGTCTCTTACATATTCCTCAGGTAATACCCAGGGTCCAGAGGGTTTTTTTGTGGTGTTTTCTTTCCCCCCACCTTGCTCTTGAAACTCCTAATATTTGCATATGAAATTGAAATCCCTCTCTGCAGCTTGTTCCAAACTCAAAGTTCTGGTACCTGTTTTTAAGTCACTACTGGTGTGACTGGCTCTGGATGTAGCTTGTGACCATGTGCTGTTTGTTTGTCAGTGTTGTAGCATCCCACAGAGCTCTGCACTTGCCCGAGGCATCAGCTCACACAAGACTCTTTTCCTGCAACCTGTTCAACGTGCTGCTTGACTTGAGATCTGTATGGCAAGAGCGTGTGGGTGCCTTGGCTCAGCAGCCAGGGTTTGATTTATTGCATGTCGTTTCAAAGATGACTTTGACCTTGCACCCGGAGAGGTTGTGGTCATTAAAGGAAGCAGAGGATTGAGGATGAGAGATCAAAACAGCAGTAAACATGGCACGTGTGATGCTTTCACACAGCTGTATGATAAGAGCCCTGTGGTGGGTGGTCCTCTGTCCTCTCGTGTGCTGGGCCATGGAGCACAGCCAGGTGAGGAGCCTGGGAAGTCTTGCTCTAAAAAAACCAGCCAGCCAGACTGTAATTATTATATTACTGCTGTCAGCCCTGTTTATGACCTGGACACAGGCTGGCACCTGCAGTCCTTAGGTCTGTACCCGCTGTCCTGGCCTTGAAGAAGCTGAACGTGGTAAGACTGGCATGTTCTCCCCAGTGAAATGCTGCAGACATGGCTGGAATGCTGCTGGTTCTCAGCTTGGCCAAAGCTGTTGTGGTGGGAACAGAGCTGCTCTGTGGCTGAAGGTTACACCACACTGCTCCTCGATAAAGCCTCTATTTATGTGTCGCCTTCACTCCCAGTTTTGGGCCAGAGCCTAAATATATAGAATGAAGTGGCCTGTTTTCATTGTGTGCTATGGTTGTTTTGTTTTAATAAAATAAACATTAGGAATATCCTTAGCTGTTTCTGCCAGCCTTTCCATTAGTGCAGTCTGTTTCCAGAGGATTTAAACTTCACAACAGCAACAGCAACGGCAACCGAACAGAAGATGCTCTTGCTGAGGACTTGGCACAGAGGGTTTGGATGGAGCAGGGTACCACAGAATTCCTTCTTTTTCTGCTTTATGCTTAAATGAAAAGGGGTAAAATTCCTTCAGAGTGCCATTCCTTTAATGAGTGATAATAAGTTGCTGTATTATCTTTTACCTCCTGTTTTGCTTGAAAAGCTGTCCCAGAGCTTTGCTGCTTAAGTGACTGGGCTTTTTTTACAAACCTATGTGGAATTATGGCCCATGCAGCTTTTTCCCTTGTTTCTTTTTCTTCCAGTTTCTGTGCTAGTGTAACCCTTTAGCCTAAATGTGTTTACTCTTCTTCCATGGTGCTTGCTGTCAGTAAATGTATTATGAAGGAATTATATTTTCTTCCAGCTTTTGTTTAGCTTGGCTACATAGGTAGTTCTTCAAGTCTCTTTTTGCAATGTTGTCCTGGCTTGTAAGTCTCTCCATTCTTAGCGGCAGCTTCAGTTAAATCCATGTTCTTGAACTTGGTGGCTGAAGTGACACACAGCCCTGCAGGTGAGGTCTCACCATGCAAGGAGAGGCTTCTTTTTGTCCCTGCAAGTACTTTCTTGAGGGGTTTTAGGCTCCAATCTGCCTCTGCCATTCCTGCTTCCTGCTCTGGCTGCTTTGTTGCATCCATGTCTCTCTTCCTGTGATGTTCTCACAGTGATAAACCTCCTCTGTATGAGTAGTAGTTGTTAATTCTTACACAAACACACACACTACATATTTTGTATTGCATTTCTCTCCCCTACATTTAAAGGGTTTTCAGCTTTCCTGTGCGATGTCCTGGTCTTCCTTTATGGTGCTGCTTCCCAGCTCACTTTCCTCAGCATCACAATTCCATTCGGATTTCTCCTGAGGGATTTTGGATGTTAACTGTGCAAAAGGGATGGTGCCTGACAGGGTCCCTTGTAACTTGTTTCCAGCTTTCCCCTCCCTGCTCGCTGTCCTCCCTCTTTCAAAAGCACATCCCCATTCCCCTTAATGTGGGAATGGGAGGCAAAACAACACAATGATCTCAGCGGCTTCAGAACTGAGTGTCTTGTCAGAGGAGCACATCAGGGTGGGGGTTTGTTTGCTTCACTGGAGCTGATACTGGTTTTGGCACTGTCAGGTAGCCTGTCTTGTCTTCCAGCTGCTGCTGCAGATGTGTGTGGGGCGTCCTCTAGGTGTGTGCCACATCTGCCAGCCTGGCACAGGGGTCAGGGATGCCTTAGCACCCTGACACGGGTAAATTGTGTCTCTGCAACTGGATTGCTCTCCAAGCTACTGTAGCACAAAGTGGCAAACCTTTCCGGGGGTTTATTGTTTCCTGTTGGTCTCCACGACTTCAGCTGTGCTGCCTCTCAGATGATTTGTTGAGACTTGCATTTTAGTGAGGCCAAAGTAGCAGGTCTATTTCTGGCTTTTATTTATTTTCCCTCTTCTGAAATGTAAGGACTGCTTCCTGCCCTTGCACCCTTTGATATTCACTTGATAGGTGGATTGGAAATTCTTCCTGTCCTGTCTCCTTGTACTCCCTGTTTGTTTTGCTTTATTCCCTCTCCCCACTTTTCCCCGCATATTTGAGTTTGTATGTGTCAGTGTCAAAGGAGTGGACAAACTCATGTGCTTTATTATTTTCTGCTTTGTTTCTACGGATGACGTGGAAAGTCTCTCTCCTGCACTCATTCCATCACTCACTCTGCCTTCACCGTGGTGTTTGCCATCAGTTTGGAGGACTGGTTTGAGGTTGTCTTGTTGTATTTGCAGGCAAATCCACTTTGATTCCAGCTTCTGAAAACCCACACATACCCGTGCCTGGGTTAGATACCGCATTTGCCATCTCTCCTTCATTTGGTCTGTGTCACTTGGTAAACTGGGCAAAGAGGGTTTGGTGAAGAAGGTGGAGAAACCTCCTCCAGAATTTAAGGCACTGGCTCTGGTAACCAAAGAAGGTCATGTAATTCTTGTTCTGAACAGCTGAGTGTTAATGACTCCCGAAAGGTCCAAGTTTTTGACTGGAAAAATTTGCTTTTGGTGAGGTTTTAAGCGAAGAGCATGAAACTGTCTGTGTGGCCATTAACAAGAGAGGTTTTCCATGCCAAAAACGAGACTTCTCATAGTAGTGCTATGGGGGAAGTATGGGAAATTGTGAGTATCCTAAATCTGACAGTGTACTGATCCCTACAAGAGAGATCAAGGCATCTTTCACTGTGTGGTTGCCTCACGGTGAATGTTAATTTTCTTGTGAAAATGTTAAATATTTGCACTACTTACATACTACTGAGTAACCTCAAGTAAACTGTTCTTTCTGGAAATAAAGACCAAGTTCTGTAAAACTCATTTCCTTCCAGAAAACAAAACTTAAAAAAAAAGGCACTCAAAGCCTGTACTGCTGAGGGGTTTACACACACAAGTGATGTGGTCAGGGCCTGGGGAAGGTGAAGAAGATCTTCCCCATCAGGGCTGTCAGGACTTCCCCCTGAAGTCACAGCCCTTCAGCTCAGGGAGGGAACCTGATGGAGAGGAGAGGGAAGAGTAACAAAAAGGGAATGTGTAGTGCACGAATCCTTAGGGTGCCAATGCTGAAACTGAAACCTCAAGGCCAAAGGACATCATGTGTGAGGAGCAGGGGCACCACGGTGCTTCTTGAGATGAAGCAGCTTCTGCTGCTACTTCAGGAAGGAAAAACCTGGAATTTTGCAGCTCTGTCTAGAAGAACTGGAAAGGGAAAAAGTCGAGATACAGAGGGGGATGGCAAAGCAAGGGGAAGGGTTTTAATACCTCTGAGTACACAAGTTTGGAAACTTGGGTTTTTCAGAAAAATAGTCCTGCTCCAACTGGAGTGCTTTTTCAGTCTCCTTTGTTCCTGCAGTTGTTTATCTGGAAGAGAATTGTTTTTAGGATAATTGCACTAACAACTTCCAATACGTGTAAGCAAGTTGTGTCACAGCACCTGCAGCTCACTGGAGCTGTGTGCCAGTGCCAGGCAGATGGGGAACACAGCCCAGCTGGGTCGAGGAGCTTTGCCACCACAGCTCACCCCCATCGTGGGCCAGGGTGGTCAGGGATGGAGGGTGGTGAGGAGATAGCAGGAATAACCCTGGCATTGGGGTGATCAAGTGCCAGGAGTCAGCTGAGCATGGGGAGGGATGGCAGAGCACTGAGGAGGAGGAGGCAAAGGTACCTGAGGAAGGGCTGGGAAACCCATCCATGGGAGATCCCCAAAGCACATGGAGAGACCTTGGCTGGTGATGGGCTGTTTGTGCCAGGGGAGGTGCTGGAGGGAGAAAATACCTTGGTCCTGGTTTCTTTGTGCTGCCAGTTCACCTCGCCCCATTTCTGCTAATTTAGAAGATCTGTCTTGCCCAGATGTGGGATCACAAAAGAGAGCTAGGGGGGGTGACCCCTCTGGGAGGCCAGAATTAGCTGGTCCCAGCTGCTGTGCAGGGCTTAAGTTTTAAAGAGCAGTTTGTTAGAGAAATGACAGGTTTTCTAGACTCTAAAACACAAAATGTTGATGACTGGGGATGTCCCTGGTTAAGAGGGGTGGGACAGAGAGACGAGGAATATAAATGAAGTTGAAGGGCAACTCTTTTCCCATCAGTCCAGGTTCCTCTGTTTTCTTATGGACATTTATCCTTCCTCTTTCTCTCCCTGTCAGCCAGTGCTTTGCCTGATCCTCCCCTTTCCAGCTCTTCATCTGTGCAGAGCAAATGAATTTGAGGAAGCAGATTGGATGGGGGCATGGGGAAAGAGGAGCAGAGCACAGGAAGATTTAGTATTTTTCTTCATGGGACTGTCATGGAGAAATTGGCCTATATGTTTCTGCTCTGGTCTATCAAAGTCATCTACACTTCTAAAGGTATATCACTTTAACAAGGGAAACAACATCTGTGGTCTCTTTTATCAGCTTCTCACCGCTTGTAGCAGCATCTTAAATGAAAACAAAGTCGCTTTCTCTTCACATTCTAGCCCAGAATTCTACTGCTCTCAGTATTCTGACCCCTGAATCCATCCTGCTCCCAGAACAGAGGGATTCACCTGATATAAAGACATATTATTTTCCATTTACAAACATGGGACTGTTCCTTTTTCTGATTGGATTAAAAAAATGACACATCTGTATGTGAAGACCACGGTTACTTTATTAAAGGTGAGGGCAGAAGGGGAGTAGGATTTGGTAGATTTCTTTGGCAGAAAACAAAATCATCAAAGAGACTGAAAGTACAAACCCTAGTGGTTTGGGCTTTGAAATTAATAGTAAAAATATATTTTAAAACATTTAGCATCTCTTGACAAAATGGAGAAAGAAGAATGAAAATTCTACCACCTGCACTGTCTGTTTCCATCCTTTACTTGGAATTAAACATGATTAAGAAACAAGTGGCACATGAACTCATCTACCAACTCTCTGGCCACACTTTTTTGTGTTTACTTTTTTTTTTTTTAAAAGCATTAATCAGCCACATACCTGGCAACTGTTGGCTCTTGGGCATCCAGAAATTCCAGATTAACGGCTCTGCTTCACATGGGCAGCAAGTCCAACTTGTTCTGAATGCACTGAACTTCCTGTGGATGTGTGGATGAAGTGTGCATGGATGATAAACCACTGCATTTAAGACATGCAAGCGTCAGCAGCTTTTGCATCAGACCTGTCCTTTTTGCTCCTCTTCCCTCTGAAAAGAGGGAAGAACTTTTTTGGTTTTGAAGTCCTCAAAGAGCCACCATGTCAGTCCATCATGAATGAGAGGAGTGATTCTGTGTTTCTTCTCAGGTACAAGGGAAATAAGCAGTTGACCTATTTGTTAAATATTCAAAATGCCTTAATATCCTTTATATTTTACCATAATAGTGGGTGTTCATGTTGATTGTATGAGATTCATGTCAGAAATCACCTCTGAAGGAATTTAGACTTTGGGAAAGGGGAGAGGTGAGGGAAACTGATTTGCCCACTTCTGAACTATATTTTGCAGAAGACAAACCTGAAAAGGCAAATCTTGTTGCTTGTGGATGCATTTGGGATTTTTATTTGTCATATCGATCCCTCCACCCCCCCCCCCCATCCTTTGTAATTAAGTCTCTACCTCAATGGCTGTGCTCTGAAGCCCTTGATAACACTCTGGTCACCCTTAAAATGTACCCGAGGGAGCCCAGGGAGATGAAATATATTTAAGGAGAGACCAATAAGGATCTTCCAGAAGGAATATGATTAATTGTAAAGCCTTCAGCTTCAACAGTGCCCCTAAGTGGGGCAGTGAATGCACACACACAGTTTAATAGCATCATGCAGAGTTTCTGTCAGACAAATCTTGCGGCGAATTATTTGTCTGTGCATTGCATTGACCTGATTACCTTCGCCTGAGTCAGTCTGAGGAGGGCTCAGCTGTCCTTCGCAGTGGAGCTGTGGGGACAGTAACCACAGAGGGACAGTGACAAGCAGATGTCTTCAGCCAGAAGGTCTGGCTGCAAAGTGAACGTGTCCCTGTGGTGTAATGAATGTTTTCTGACTTCCATCCCAGGGGCTCTTCCTGCGCCTCCAGGAATTTTGCCTGGCAGCTCCAGCACCCCCGGTCAGTTTGCAGAGGGGAGGGAGAAAGAAAACAATTCGGTGTTTGTAAACTCAGTGTGATAACAACTTAAATTACTGCTCACTAAAGTGAGGGAGAGGACTCAATGAAGTCTGTCTCAGTCAAGTGGCATACAGACTCTTCCCAGATGTTTAGTTTTGTCACCGAATTTCAGGTCCTTGCATGGTTTGGTCAAAGGCTTTTAAAGGCTCCTGTTCCTTCCCACCCCACTGGGAACTGGGATTACTCAGATAAAATCCTCTTCTATAGCAGCAGGGTTATGCCAAAGTTTCGTATTTATAGGATACCACTAAACTAAAGGTTATTTAGTGACACAAACTGTCTTATGGTAGGCTACTGAGTTTGGAGAAGAAGAGGAAGAAGACCAAACATTTTTGTCTCCCTTGTGCAAAATTACTCTCTTTGAGCTTTGTCAGGTGAGGAGTTACTTTTGAATTAGGTAGTAATACAAAAGAACTTTTGGGAAACACCATAATTTGCAGGTATTAAATTTCAAGTACAGAACTAAACACTTGAACTATGTTCTTTAGAAGGATGTACAGAAGGAGGTAGGGATATTCATGAAATTGCTTAGGAATTTCCCACCTATGGAATTTATTGATAGCTTAGGAACTTAAAAAAGGACTTTTTCTTGCCTTCACCAAACCTTCTGAAGACTGATTTGTTTTTCCCTCGCTTTGTTTCCCCTCACCCTTTTTATTTCTTCAGGTGGTTTCTTGCAATGTCGTGGGAGATTCTGTTAAGTTTGTCTTTGCTGCCGAAGCTCAGTCCTACAGTGTGAAACTGTCTCCACTTCACCTGCAGGTAACGGGTTCTTCTCTCTGTTTTGTTATATTTCCTCCCGCAGCTCTTTGCAAACTGCATATTCACTTGTGTTAGCTCTCGTAAAACACTCAGGAATGTTACACTTTCCCTCTGGGGCAAGTGGGAAATTCATAAATTACGCCGCCTCTTTAGGAGACTGTGGGTAAATAACACGTTGGGTAGACTAGTTGGATGTATAGAACAATTCCCTTTTTTGACTGGCATGCACTCTCAAAGACGAAGCAACTTCTGCCTTCTTCGATTGTCACTTTGAGTTTGCTTTATATCATCCTTCCCTTGTCAAGCCTGAGCATGGGCCTTGACCTGCGATTGCTTTACAGGACACCAGAACACTCTCCAATAACTGCTTTCCTATCCACAGCTTCGGATCTCCGTGAAAGACAGAGGAGAAGATGTCAGAGTGGAGTGGTTCCTCATTAACACCGATGAAATCAACTTTGAAATCCAGCCAGCAGTGCAGGAGGTCAGTCAGTAAGTTTTATTTGATGTAATGGGAGAGGAGATGGGTCTCCATCCTTCCGGTCCGAAATGCAGTGTGAAGCATCTGCGATGGCTCATTCATCCAGCCCCTCCATCTCTGGCATCTAGGGAGCATCTGTGGAGATTACTGAGGCATTAAAGATAAATCAAGTGTGTGTTTCACAGACAAATAACCTTGCAAACATTTTTTGTCCAAATTCAAATGTGTGAAAAATGTCTGTTCCCAAATACCTTCTCTCAGAGCATTTCTACAGTAATGAAAAAACCCAGTTGTAATGATATTCCCACGAAAGCAATTAGAAATTTGCTCCTTTCTTAATTTAAATTAGTTTTGAAATCTGGCAACAATAGTTCGGAAACAGCTGTGAAAAAATACAGTTGTTTAAGGAAATGATGGACAATCGAAAAATATTTTGGAATTGCACCTTATCTTTGTATATAAACACTGATTAATTGGGGCTTCTTTTGTTGGGGCATCCCCTGAAAGAGTTTCTTCATGACTGAGATTCTCTTCTGCCTTTGGTCCTTCACAATTATGTTTTTTTGGCACAAAGGTGGTGACTTAAGCCTTTCTTACAACAGTGGGCGAAGACTAGCTTGAGTTTTGTAAAGTTGCTTTTCAGACTGAAGGCCTTGTTAAAAAACAAGTTTATTGTAGAGCTGCTTCTAAAGACCTGTCCTGAATGCCCTCAGACCATAATAATTAATTACCACATATGTGAAACTCATAACTAGACAAGTCTTTTGAAGAGTGCTTTAATATAGATTTTACTGTGCATGTGTGGCGTGTAAATGAGCTTCACGCGTGGGGATGGCACGCTGATTATCCACATACTGAGCAGTCAGTGAATCCTTACTGACAAACACAGGTGACTCTGCTACAGTCACGACTTCACAACCAGCTTTTTGGGAGATGCACAAGCCCAGGGTTGCAGAGTTGCGGCTTGTTATGCTTTGCCTGCATTTTTAGAATGAGCCTGTTAAGTTCTTAATAGCTGAGGGCTTTGTTTTCACTTTGAAGTTTCTATTAGCACTTAGGGAAGAGGGGAGGCAATAAACAAAGGGCTAAAACCTGTGAGCAACCTACACCTCAGAAGTTGCTTCAGCTCCTAAACTGAAGCATCAGCGCCGTGGGTTTTCCCCCTGTTTCAGAAGCGATATCATGTGTACAAATAAATACCTTTAATTACTTGTGATTATCTGCGCGGTGGTTTGCTCATCACACAAGCCGGGTTTAATAACCCATTTTCTGTTGATGATGGCTGGGTGAACCCGAGTTGTGTTTGGCAACGCGGCTGACTGGTAGGGCTTGGATTTGCATGAGGTGACTCCTTGTGCTGGTGTGCCCCGAGCTGGCCGTGGGGACTGGCTGCACACCCCTGACCTAAAGGGAAACCCGTTGTCTTCATCTTTTTTGGGTGGGCATTTAAGCCGTGGTGGCTTGTCCTGGCCGGGGTGTTGTGGTGGAGCATTACTTTCTGAACAGGGACGGCTGAAAATGAGGTTGGGCTCACAGGAGGCTCTTTAATTGCTCTCATTTCCAAGTGACTACGGAAACAACAGAAAACACCTGTGAGTAGAAGTCCAGTGACTGTGGTTGCTGTTCCTGTTAAATAACAAATGTCAGATTAGGCTGATGGCAAAGCGAGAGGCAACTGGGATTTTGGAATTTGTCTGTTGTTCATCAAGCAGTGTTTAGGTAAGGGAAGAGGAGGGAAACTACTTCCAAACCACAATTTATCTGCTTATTTAAATAAGTCATGAAATTGCTGAAACTGAGGCTTTAAACAGGCCAATTTACTTTAATCTTGTTTAAAGTAGACGAGTATTATCTGCGGGTTGCAGAAGTGCCTCTTTCCTTGGGAGTTGTTTGAGGGAGCACAGCGTGAATCCAGCAGAGTTTCTGTGGGACTGGCCAGTGCTGTTGTATGTTTCGAACCTGTCATCAAAGGCCAGTTGGGTAAGAAGGCAGTAAAACAGGAATTCTGTACACAGCATTCCTGGGATTTTTGTGAAACACCCTGAATGTTTCTGTAACACTTGGGTAATCGGGAAAGGGCTGTTACTCCAAGTCTGCTTGGCCTGTTGTGTAACCACACGACAGTGAAGTCTCTCAGTGTGGTATCAGATGGGAAGAGATGGATGAGTCCTCTGTTTTTAGGTCAGATGGTTGTCTCCTACTTGAATCTTTTCTTTAGAAAAGAAAGCTCAATGAGATTTCTCCTGTGCTACCTTCAGAGCTGTTGGGTGTCCTTTCTGGGAAAGCTTAATTCAAAAAATCTACTCCCTGGAGGTAACTGAGCAGAAGAAAATTCCTGAGGAGCATGCTGTGGGAAGCAGGCATTCTCCAGGAACTCAGAGAGGGCAGGGACAGGTCACTGTCTTCATATAGCTTAGAATTTATGATGTGAAGCAAAATCTGTGGTCTGTTCTGATGCCTCAGAGATAACGACGTTAAGCACAGATGATTTTTGAATGGGCAAACACACAAGCCAATGCCCCAGAGCAGCACGACTACGTGTCCTTGCAGAGCACTTTTCAGGAAGGTTGAAGACCTCCAAGAGATGCTGTAATATTTTTTTTTTCAGTGCAGCACAGGATTAGTTTCTCCTCAGCTGCTGCAAGCTGGCATAACTCCCATTAAATCAGTGGAACGGTGCCGATCTGCTTATCTGATGACCTGATCTGCTCCCTCAGTGCGGTGCAAAGCAGCACAAAACCTTTAAAACACCATCCTAACACAGAAACTGCCAGTGAGACTTCTGGTTTTGTGGCTATAGCTGTGCCTCCCTGATTCGCAGAGCAGCACATGACTTTTTCGGTGTCTCATTCTAGTTTTCCTTTCATGCGTAATATAGAAATTCAAGTAATTCTTAGCGTGGTCTCATGTTAAATTCTGTTGTTGGCAACAGAAACCGTGTCCCTCTCTGACAAAGTTAATGTTTGATAGCTTTGGTGGTTTAGATGCACTAAATGAATTTTTGCCTCAACTTCTTCTGAGTTTTGAGAAGCCTGGTCATTTGTTTCCTCCCAGGGACAGACAGAAGGGGCATGTGCAATATCTGAAACGCTCAGAGATGACTTGAAGAACCTCTTTAGCTCAGCTTCTCCATCTGTAGTGTTGAGTGTGAGGCCTGCAGATACAAAGGAGGTTCAGGTAAGTCTTATTCCTACCAAAATCCTTGGTGAAGTGTCCTGCTGTGTAGTGTTTTATTATTATGTATTCATGACTCACAGATGGGTAAGTTTGACACTATTGGGTGATGAGAAACAAGCAGAACACATTCTTTGAAACAGCACAGCCCTTGGCAGTGAAGGGTCTGTGGTCACACCTCCCCTGTGGCTCTTTGTTGGTGTTACACCCCATCTCATGCCTCCTTCCCCATATCAAGGTGACCAAAGTACGTGGTATGTTCACATGCAGCAGTCCCTGTTGTTCTGCTTGCCTTTTGCAGAATGTACAGAACACAAGCCTTCTCCCTCAGGGCACCAGTCCTCCAAAACCTCCAAGGGCTCATGAACTCAAGCTGCTGGTGAAGAACATCGCGGTAAACCTGACCCATCACCGTGCTGCAGGTAACACAGCCTTTGAGGTGCTGCTCGCCTTCAAGCGGGGTTGGGTTGGGGTTTTATTTTTCCTTTTGGGTGAAATAATTTGGAGGTTCTGGGTTACAACCTGCTCTCAAAAGAAATTTCTCTGCTCTGAGAAACAGACTTTATAGAATCACAGAATGGTTTGGGTTGGAAGGGATCTTAAAGATCATCCAGTTCCAACCCCCTACCATGGGCAGGGACACCTTCCACTAGCCCAGGTTGCTCAGAGCCCCATCCAACCTGGCCTTGGACACTTCCAGGGATTTGGCATCACAGCTTCTCTGGGCAGCCTGTGCCAGGGCCAACTTAGTCGTGCTCGTGCAGGTTTTGGTTTGTGCTGTTGGCAGTGACATTGGTTTGATTCAGTGTTACCTTATCTTCACAGCTGCATTTCTTTACTTTTGAGCCATTTGCAGATTTATCTGAAACTCCCCTCCTGTATGTCAGCTCTTCAAGGGGGATCTTTTGTTGTCAGGGATTTCTCCCCCTAAGGAAGTATCTGTGTGGGTAAGGGAGGGAGAAGAAGAGGAGAATGAAGCCAGAAAGGAGGTCACTCCCTAATGAAGTTACTGTTGGGTTTGGGAAGAAGCACCAAGCCTGTCTTTCAAGTATTCAGACCTCTCCAAGAGCAGGCAGGCTGCCGTTGCTGATTGAGGCACAAACAGGAATATTTCAGATTTTGTCAGCAGAAATACGAGTTTGAGGCTCTGTTATTTACGGTCACTAAACAGTTCCCTGAGAGTCTTTTTAATGGAAGCTTGAGGGTGCTAAATTGGGCAAGGCACAAGTTTTGGATAAATACATCCTATTTGCTGTACTCCTTTTTTCAGTTAGATGTAATAGGTTTCTGCCCTAGACTCTTGCATGATGCTGCTTTGCTCATCCTGGTTGGAAGTGATTCCCCTAAAAATCTCTGCAGGCTGTTTTTTTCTTTCAAAGACAAATTATTTTTAAAGCAATTCTGGAACTCTGTGCTGTGACATGTCCTATATAAATAAAACTGTGCTGGAAATTGCAACCTGATCTAGTGGAAGGTGTCCCTGCTTATGGCAAGGGGCTTGGAACAAGATGATCTTTGAGATCTCTTCCAATCAAACCCGATTCTATGACTTGTTATTATTGTACAGTTTTGTAGTGCAAACCAGGCTTTCAAAAAGAGCAGATCTTTTTGACTGCATTTAAAAGTCATGAGATGAGACACCTTTATGTGCATGTGGTGCATAGAACAGAAGATTGACCGTATGAGAAACCTCTCTGCACCTTCCCTGAAAATGAGAGGAAGAGCGGACAATTAATTGCTCTGTTCTGGGAACACAGATGTTGGGAGGCAAAATCCCCATTTGCTATTGTAAAAGGAGATGGAGGGAATTTTGCTGGTTCCCTAGCAACTCTGGGAGTGTAAACATTCGGAACTGAGTATGAGAAATAAAACTTCACAGTGTGGAAGTGTGGTACAGTTGAAATCCAGGGGAAATACAGCACAGCTGGAAAGGTGCTAGCTTTTGGACATAGCTTGCTGCCTTTTAATTATTGTTCTCTTCCCTTTTCCTGGCTTTATCTTCTCATAATTAATTATCCTGTTGGAACTCTGAGATTCAATAAGAGTGTGCAATATTGCAGGCCAACCTGCACAGGTACATATAGAGGTTTGGAAGGGGCAGTTTGTCTTGTCTTGGTCATTTATCACCCGTGATAATTATCATAAACCATGGATGTTAACAGGGTTTATAGGAGCTTGTGGCTCTCCCGTGGATTTGTTAGTTCAACTGGTGAATAACCAGTAGCAGAACTGGTCTCTGCTTATGGGCCGTGCCTGTTTTTATCTCCTTAGTTTGTGTATGTAAACAAAGATTACCCCAGATTTTGTACGGTGTGGTCCACGGGGAATCATCTGGAGCAAAAGTGATTTCTGCTGTTAAGGAAAGGAAGCTGTTTGTTGTTTACACCAGGGCAGGGATGCTGCAGTGCCCTGCTGGGTACGGTGGGTCAGTGGCTCTGGGGGCAGTTCCAGGCAGAGCTGTGCAGGTGTTCCTGCCCTGGGCTGCTCAGCACGCTGCAGGCTCAGGGACATATGGATGGGTGAGCAGGAACCACCCCAGGTTCATTAACCCAGGCTCAGCTCGCTGGGAAAGCAGCTCAACTACTTACTCCAGGGTCAGCTTGGATCCCAAATAAGCTGTGTGTACACTGTGCTTTGTCTCCTCTAATAACCTTGCCAGGCCCAAGCTGCCTCTGTGCCTGAGACGGGGCTGATCCACAGCCCTGAATCATCAGCAGAGGACAACTGAGAGATGGTGGTGGGAAATATCCACCAGGAAATATTCTGGAGAACTGGAAGGCAGCATCCTCTGTTTGCTTTGCACACAGTACTGAGCTTTTTGTCGCTTTCATTGATGTTTTGGAACTCTGGGTCTGATTTTTTTTTTTTCTGAGGCTGTGAAAGCCTTGCAAAAGAAGTTGTTTTAAGAGGAACACATTTTGCAAACTATTTCCCCCTTGGGGCAGCAATATAACTACTCTAATGCGCCAATTTGCCACACTATCACATTCCGAGATCAAGGCAGAGATAAGTGAAGTCTGCAGCAATACTTTTAAAAAATGTCATGAACTTATTAAAAACCACAGTCCACAGAGCCATTGTGAATTAACACTGCTGTCATCAGTCACTTGCCAGCAGAAAAAGCTTGTTTCCATGTCCAAATAAACCACTGTGACTGCGGTCAGTGGGAAGTTTGAAAACCTCTGGGTTTCTTAAAGCAGCTGGAGGCAACTTTGGTCCCTCCCTGCCACCTGCTTACTGTGCTGTCTCCTCATCCTTTTTGATCTCCTTATGCCTGCACTTTCTTGCTCCGTGCCGGGATTTAAATTGGGTTGCCACGTTTCACACTGTGCCTGAGACAGAGGTGATGCAACGTTGCCCTTTGCCATTAATGTCATCAGCGTACAAACCCAGGGAAGGAATTTCTTCTGTGGGAGGGTGAGAAAGTGTTTGCAACAGTCTGTTCAGAAGTGCAGAATGCAGTGAAGGGGGTTCTGTGCTTTCTTTTGAGTAAGTGGCCTCTTGGTGATGGAGTATTAATAACTGGGTGTGGATTTTTCTTGCCCTCACAGGCAGCACAGACCTTGTGTGTATAGCTCAGTTGAATGACCCTATGCAGAAGTTTTCCAGCTCTGTAGCCAAAAATGCTGCGCATCCCTTTTGGAAGGAAGAGTTTATCTTGTAAGTAACTCACCTGCTGAGAATACTTTTACAGTAAAAAGCATCTTTTTTTTTGCTTCACCTGTGTGAGGGAAGAGTGGCGTTTTGAAATGCATCCAGCTGGGTGGCCTGAGAGAAATCTGGAGCTGGTAGGGACTTCAGGATATCTAATTACCTTCTGCATGAATATGAGATCAAGTAGGTCTCTAGATCCATGACAGATATCTGATACTAGTAAATGACAGCAGTAACAGGCATAATAAATCACCCTGTGCTTTCATGCAGTGCCAAAAAAAGGTGTTAGCAAGGTTTTGAAGTCACTTTACCTTGAAAACTGCATTTGACAGAATATAATGTGTCACCATTCCGTCCCCTGAGTGGAAGAAGTAAATGTGAAAAAACAAAGACCATCGAAAAGCATGGTGGCTATAACTAAAAAGGGAGTGTAAAACTTAACTAGCTTTTTTTATCCCTGTAGAACAAAAATGGGACTTTAGGGCAGCCTACACGGTACCCTGTGATTCACACAGCTGCTGTAAATAAGGTCAAAGGGGAGCAATTCTAAAACTATTCTCATTTTCACTTTTGAACAGCAGAGCAAAAATACCTGGTGGCTTCTGTATGTACGAGTTTAGGAAGGGGGAATCACTGATTGCAGGGTAGGTCAGGGAGTGCTTTAAGGCAGAAGCAGCTTCCAAAGGAATGGGGTGGAGGTGCTGCCATACAGCACAGTGCAGATACTGCTTTCTCATTTTTTCTAGCAGATTATTAAGGTGAGAGGCACTTCATGTGCAGTGGAGTCTCTCTGGTTCTTTCTGTAGCCCTCCTCTCCATTTCTCTTTATATATATATAAAAACCATGTATTTCAGAGAGTAATGCTGCATGGTTTTGTGTGGCATTTTTCCTCACTGTCTAGTCACAGCCTGGCATCCACTGTATGTTCCTTCCCTTGCAAAGCAGAGAGTTACAGGGAGCTGAGCCTGTGCCTGTGCCTTCCTCGAGGAGTGATGTGCTCCTGCTCACCTTGTGATCAGCCATCACAGGCTGTACAGGGCTTGGAGAACACCCCTCTGCTTGTGTGAGGGGATGAAGATGATCGGAAATCACTGTAGTTAGCACAGAAAACATTGATATTGTAGAACAACACTGGAAGGCCTCACCTTTTTACGTGGTCTGATGGAGGTGTGTGCACCTGACAAGTGGAAAACCGGCCAGGAAGTTTTATCCCTTCAGCCACAGAGTCCAACAGCTTGAGTTGGGAACACCTGCAGCTTTTGAGGAAAGCCACGGATCAGACAACCTTCTGCTGTGACACTGCTGTGTTGCCATCAGGACCTAAGGATTGGCATGGTGTGATTTCTTCTCCGTGGTGAGAAGGGGGAAATTGCCCTCCTGCAGCAACTCTGTGTTCCGGAGTGTCACAAAGTGCCACAGCCAGTGGGTCTGTGAATCACTTCAGCCATCTGTTGGTGGAACAGCATCTGTGCCCGGTGTTGAGAGCAGGCAGGTTCCCAGCAGTTTTGGACGGGAAGTTTGTAAGAATAATAGCCCTTTCCAACTGAAAGTGCAGGCAGAGGGCAGGCAGGATGTGATTAACTTGGCTGGAATTTGGCCTTGACACGAGGGATAACGCTGGGGTTTCCACGCTGCTTTTCAGAAGTGCAGTGAGGTAAGCTTGGGGACTTTTACAGATGAGCCATTAGGATTTTGGCAGGATTTTTTTTGAGCTTCATTCAAGTCCGTGCACACACATCTCTGCCTTTTTCTTTCTTCATAGTCAAAAACTCTGAAGACCACCGTGTCAGGCTCTCCTTTAACTTCATGGCAAAAGCAGCAATAGTAGCATCAAGGTGCTTCCTTCCAAGTTTTTGAGGTGCAGGAGGGGCTGGCAGTGGCAGGGAAAAGCTTAAAATCTGCTGCATAGACAGTGTCCCACAGCATCTAATGGTGGTGGGATGTTTGCAGCCAAGATCACACCATCCTGAAATGGAGACACAGCAAAATAAAATGCATACGTGCCCTTAGGGGTTTTTAGCAGAACACTTACCATGAAGGTTTTAAAATAAAGTTTTACTGGAGGGTTCCTCAGTAGGGACCAGCTTGTTTCACTGACTGTCTCAGTCAGAGAAAAGGTTTTATATCTGTTCTCCAGTCCATCCTGTGAAGTAACACGTGTGCCAGTAATTCTGTGAATAAATTGTTCACACTGGTTCTGTCACACAGAAATCAATTCTTGCAACATCCTTGAGTCTTTTTTTGGAAAAGTGATACCGACTCTTCTCACTTAAAAACTGTAATTACTTTTATTTTCTTGCATCTATCCTGTTTTTGCAGGAGACTTTCCTGCTTTGGCAGGGGACCCCACAGCTTTGAATGGGTTTTTGGTTAAACCTGTTCCAGCGTCTTCACTTAAAAATTTGATCCTGCAGGGGAAAAAAAAAAAAGGGTTCTTAGTGCTGTGGTGTAATTGTTGGACTAGGGACCAACATCAGCTTGGAGAGCAATGTTTGTCAGCCACTGGGAACAAGAAATTTTAGGAAATTGAACCTGTGGAACAGTGGTGGAGGACAGCAGGCCGTGGTTTTCTGACTGTGATCCCTTTAGTCAGGCTTACCTGTGTGCCCAGCAGCCTGGCAGTGCCACGTGCCTCATTAGCAAGGTGCACTGCTTGGCTTGGAGGGGCCTGAGAAAAGCTGGGGACCAGGGGAAACCTGAGTGGGAAGGAAAATCTGCTCTCCTGCAAAGACCTAACATGGGTTTGTTTACTTCACAGTGAACTAAGTGCCAAATCAAAAGCATTGCAACTGCAAATAGTAGAAGATGGAAAGATGGATAGTAAGTATTAAGAGTGAATTACTTTGCGTGATCAGCTTGTGAGCTTTGCTGACTATTGACATAAGTTCCCTTTTAGATCTGGGTGGCCACATGAGAAACTGTCAGATCCATCAGTAGTCGTGGATGGAAGAGAGAATACACTGCTCAGGTGTCCCTGTCCTGCTCTGGGTTAAGGTCACAGAGAGTCTTTGGGTTTCTTTCTAGACTCTCAACATACTGAGTCTAGTTATGTAGTGATATCTTGTATTTTTCAGCCCTCTAAACTTCTGACAGATCCACTGTGAACCTTTTTGGTTTCAAGTTAAGCTTTCAAGACTTTTCCATGGCTGAAGGGGAATCTTGAGTGTTAATCCTAAATCCTTCCTTTTCGAGCCCCAGAGGCTGCCTAACAATTCTCAGGTATAAAACACACCAATTCAGACTATATTGAATTAAATGTAAAATGGGGCTGAAACATTTTTGCTACTTGATTCTGTGGTTGCAGAATTACTTTTAATAGTCTAGATTTACAGAGTTGTATGATACTTTGCATATGGCCTGTGATTGTTGGAGGGATTGGAAAGTTAAATGCAGGCAAAAGCATGGGTGCTATTTTTATTTTTAACAAAAACATGGAATCTACGTAGAGTCAACAATTGTATATTGTTTCGTGCACAAAGTTTAGTCTTGGCTGTACCTAAGCATCTTTAGTAATGGGTCTTTTCAAACAGCACCAGTAATGTTCCACATCCTGCTGAGGATGTAATTATCAGCCTGTTTTCCTGAAGAAAAAGGANCCCCCGCCATACCAGCTTAGCTGTTCTTCTCCCCAAAATCTGAATAGAAGACTCAAAGTAGAATCATGTTAATGAGCAGAGAGCTGAGTAATGTGAATGTTGTGTACATCCCTACTTGCCTTTTAACTTCACAGAAAACTAGGGTTTCATCTCTGAAATCACGCAGTACCTTTGCTAACAGTTTGCTCCAGTTTAGTGGAGCTGAAAAAGCCAGGAGAGGAACAAGAGAACTGCTGAACTTGCACTGAAGTTCAAATTAAGAAAGACAATGATGCACCAGTTCACCAGGAATCCAGAGTGTTCTCTGAAACAAAGGATAAATCAGCAGGCAGCTGGTTATGGGGATTGTTCAAGACCCTCCTAGGAGTATTTCTAGTTGTTTTCTTTTTCCCTAAACATTCTGCATATACAGGGAAAAATAATGGCCAGAAATAGTTGTAAATAAGTAGCATTTCGTGTCTCCATTCTTTCCTGTTGCACAGTATTAAGCCAGGCTATGGAATAGTCATAAAATGGAAGGAGAACTGGAAACTTCCACATTTTCCCCCATGGTGTAGAACCAGTTTCTGCAATTAGCTGCCTGTGCTCCTCCTCCCCTTTTCCCCTCTTCTCCCCCTTAAACACACTGACATCTTAAGTGTGCACTGATTTTGTTGATTTTATTTGTCCCAGGTCCTTTATCAGCGAAGGTGACTGTACCTCTGGACTTGTTCAGGAAACAACCTTGTGGCCAGCAGAGCTTTGCCCTGAACAGTGGGGCCAGCGAGGGCAGTCCAGGGCCTGGGCTGGGATCCATCAGTGCAGAGGTACTGCAGGGTTTGGGTGGGCTTGGGGTGGATCTTTTACTTTGGGAAGCACTTGCAAAGGCTCATCTTTGGACTTGTGGTGGCTGGGTCAGAGTGGCATGTTCTGGTTGTGCAGTATTTGTGTCTCATGGAAAGAACGAGCTCTTGAGTTTGGCTCTTGAGCATCAGCAAAAATACTAAAGAAGTACTAGCCAGAGACAGTGTCCTTCTCACTTGACTGTGCCCCTAAGGTGACATTTTTTTGGGCTCCTTAGTTCTCTTTTATAGAACCCAATGAAGTGAAGACAAGGCAAGTCTCTTCTCCAGTGCTGGCCACTAAGATAGAAAAGGATCGCACTGTGATGCCCTGTGGGACTGTGGTCACTACTGTCACTGCTGTGAGAACCAAACCTCGGCTGGAAGGGAGAGCATCTCCACTGAGCACAGGTGAGGAGCTCCAGTTCTTCCTGGGCTCACTCATGGGGTTGTCCAAGGGCACCAGGAGAGGTGGGGTGGGGTGGGATGGAAGGAAGGGCACTGTTTCCCAGAGTTTTCCAATGTGTTGGAGCAGTTAATGCTTCCTGTAATACACACTGAAAGCTTCACAGTAATGTGATAATGCAGAAGACCTGGATTTTGGAGGCTGGTTTTTCACATGACAGATATGTGAGACTCTCAGACCATCCTGTGCCTTCTAACCTTGATCTGTCTAGTCAAAGTTGGTGTTGTCTGGTGACAAAATACTTTTAAGCATGCCTTTCAGGAATAGATTTTCCAATTCTTCTTGGGATGAGTATGAAAGTAAATCCTGTGAACAGTCTTGATATGAAGTCTCATAAAGATCTGCATTAAGCTGTTAAAGCAGATCTTTTACTTAAGTGGGTGTTGTCTAGCATATTAGAGGTTTAAAAACAATAAATTCCTACACATAACAGCTCTTTCTGAGGTCAGGTTATCATAGAACACAAGTTAAGAATTTGTATTAAACAGCTTTTTCAAACACTTATGATTTGAACAGACACAGCATGTATAATAAATTTTTTTTTATGTCATAAGAAATGTCTCTAATAGTTCAAATAATCAAAAAACCTGGTCCTCAGATTCTCCTGTGAAAACTCCCATTAAAGTAAAGGTGACTGAAAAGGATTTCTCTGTCGAAGCTCTCCATTCTCATGGTGCTCCAGTCAGCAAAACTTTGTCATCTTCAGACACAGGTAATATAAATGTTCAAAGCTGCTAATGAGAACATGTCTCTCTTTGCTGCACAGGGGATTAATGTGATCCTGTTAAAATAACAGCCAACCCATATGGCTACTGCCTGTCAGCAGCACTGAGATGTTTGTCTTACAAAGCACTGTGGTTAAAGGATATGGCAGTCTTGCAGTAAAAGTCTGGTTTTAATTGGCAATTTAAATTACTGGGTTTGAACAAATAACAATGAGCTGTGGTTTGGAGAGGGGAGGTGACTGTAGAAAAGCCAGGCTGTGTTTTCTCTTACTTTTGAGTGAAAGATTCTTCCTTTCATAAGGGCATGGGGGATGCTGCACAAAATTAAAACCCTGTGACATAAAACCTCTAAGGCCATTGTGAAGTCCCCTCTGCCTGAGAGAAAGCAGAGGTTGGACTGATCTAAGGAGGACTGAATACCCTTCCTAGCCCTGCCCCTGGGCTTTGTTTTGGGCTAATGCAAATACCCAGTCTTGCTCTGCCTGTTTGTCCACCTTCCTAAGTCACCTGGCATACAGCTCAAGTGCCTTCACAGTGGCAGGTGGCATTGTTAATAACGTGAATTATAAATTCACTTTGAATTGTGTTAAACCTGGGTTTGACTCTGGGTTATTTTACCTTTGCAAGTTGCAACTCAGAATCTTCAGCATCTGTTTCGGTCCTGTGTGTGGTCACCACTGAATCTTTCAGTAG
Organism: Sclerurus mexicanus; assembly: GCA_013396755.1. Lineage (NCBI taxonomy): Eukaryota > Metazoa > Chordata > Aves > Passeriformes > Furnariidae > Sclerurus > Sclerurus mexicanus. The sequence continues at coordinate 144,868 of VWZF01001538.1, read as the reverse complement.
CTCTGTGGGCAACAGGAACGAGAGGTGTGATCCAGTCTGGCTGCCAGTGACATGTAATGGGGAGTTCAGTTTGTTTTGTAGGGATTTGAGTGGAGATGGGACAATGTGGAGATGATCTAGACTGTTCCTGGCAGAGTCTGAGAGACAGAAATGTACCGGCCAACAAATATGGGGAAGAGCATGAAGCACTAACCATGAATAGCTGTAATAGCACTTGAATCTTTTCCTACCTGTAGGCTAAGAAGTAACTGTGATACCGTGAAGCAGTGTGGTATTACTACATCCATTTGGGATAGTGCAAGACTTCTGAGTGGACTCCCTTAAGTGTTTCTGATATTAAAGATGCAAAACACTTGCTGGAAAACTCATCTGAAGACAGCTTGGGACATATTGATGCAGACAGTGTTTTCAATGGGAGTGCAGGGCAGTTTCTGTGAAATGCTTATACAGTGCAGCAGGAAGAATTACCCATTAGAACGAAAGGTTAAGCCAAATGAAAGAAATACAAAGAAGCTTTTGGCATGGCAGCATCTTGGGTAATAGTTATTACAAACATCATGGCAAAATAGCAACAAGCACTCTGGAAAAAGGTGCTGTGTCACAGTTCGAAGTGATGACAACAGTGAGAATGAACAAGTGCCACTGATGCTGTCCTGGGCGGTCTCACCTGTTCCTGGGGGCTTTGCAGTGGCTGGGGAGATGGAAAAATAAAGGTTTATGACGAGTGTGCACACATGCACATCGCTTGTGCTCACATACTCTTAAATTCCAGGCCTCATCTTTTACTGCATTAATGTCACAGTAACAAAGGACACTGCTCAGTCTAATTAACACTGGTGATATTCCTGCCTCTGGGTTTTTTTGCTGTTAAAACTCAACAGAAAAGCTCACCTCAGACAATTAAATATGGGGATTTTTGTCTTGCTGACTTTCTCAGCCTTGTTTGTTCCTAAGCCTTATGGATTTGATCAGTGTGCCCAAAGTACTTTGCATTACTAGACGCCAGAGTTGGCCATGCTTAAAAATAAATGTATTTGTCACTAAAGAGCATTTCATAATGTATTCCTGTGCGATGTTTGGAGGGGGAGAAGGGGGGGTTGCACTTTACAGGCTTTGCAGGCAGCTGATGAAGAGCAGAGTGACTGACACTTTGCCTTTCCCATCCTACCATAGCGCCATAGCAAATCTGGAAATGCTGAGCAAGGCTGTCTGGAAAAAGAGCAGAATAGCTGCCTGAGGAACTCGTACCATGTGCCAGCTTCATACCACGTGAGAACCGTGGTTCTTCATGACTGTGATACCTGATGCTCTCCCCACTGTCATCACAGTGTGGCAGTGCACTGAAATAACTGGATGTTTTGTCTAGGCTTCCAGAAACCCCTTTGTGCTCGGGGAAAGGGTTTGTAAGTGCAATTTCAGCACCTTTTCTCCAAATAATGGGTTACAGAAGGGAAACACAAAACCCGCTCACCATGTGGTGGACTGGAAGATGTTTCGATATGCCTGGTGTTTATACCATTTCTGTGAATTTTAAGTCGAGAACAAACTCTGCCTCTCTTTGCTGTTTTTTCTTGTTTTTCCTTCTTCCCTCTGAAATAATCCTTTCTTTCCAGAGCTGCTGGTACTGAATGGCACCGATCCTGTGGCAGAGGCAGCCATTCGGCAGCTGAGCGAGTCTGCAAAGCAGAAGCTGAAGTCTCCTAGAAAGAAAAGCACCATTATCATATCAGGGGTGTCCAAGGTAGAGCAGAAAACAACCCTTATATTGTTATGTTAGAAAAAGCGTTTGTTCCACTGACTGTGACATTACCGTGGGTTCTGCTGCCTCTGCAGAATCCAGGCCTGTGTGCCAGGTTGTTTCTGTAAATGTTTCATGTTAAGCCGAGTCCGAGTCAGGGGTTTGAGTGTTGGATTTGGCAGCCTGACTAAAATGCAAGGTGTCCTCGCATGGGAGTGAGATGATTAGGGATTTGGGAAAACAAATATGGGTGAGAACAGAGGATAATCAGTCCTTCTCTGTGCTTCACCCATGTAGGGAAGACACAAGAAAAAGTACGAAATATTTTGGGGGTTTTTTTATTTCAAAGCTGTTCAAACAAAACCCTCTGGAAAACCTCCTGGGCTCTGTTCCAGAGGGAGGGCAAACAGAAGACTGTTGTTTTTCACATGGTATATAGAATTCCTCCAGACTTTCTCCATCCACAGCCTAAGTGTCCTATCTGATGCTTGGTGCCTGCCTGTAGTCCTTTCCCTGCTGAATGGACTTGTGCTGCCAAGTGTTGCTGTCAGGCACAGGACTCCTAAAGAGCTCAGAGTGAAACCCAAACCAGTGGGCATGGATCCCCTCATCATCACTGTGCTGTGATGAGGGGGGGGGGAAATGTGGATCAGCTGCCACAGTGCCAGATGTATCTGCCAGGGAAATGAAGGCACTGAGACTGCCTGGGTTTGTTTTTAGCTGATGCAGCTTGACAAATCCTTCTACATGCATCTCCTTTCATGTCTCCTTTCTTAAAAGGACCAAAAGGTTCTCTGTGTGTGTTGATACTTCATTAGAGCAGCACATTCAGGAGAGAGCTCTATTATTTTTAGTAGGGGCAGGGATAGGTAGGAGGCATGTACTTAATTTTTTTTTTTAATTTTATTTATTGGGACTTAACAACATGATTAAAACTTGGCTACATGCTGCTCTCATTTAGTAAAGCAAAGGAAGTTTCAAGGGTCTTTCTAACAGTCCTGAGCAATACAAGTACAAGGGTAAAGAGGAGAAACCAACTTTTGCAGGGAGGCTTGTTTTCGTCCAGCAGAATGACTTGTGTCAGTGTTGTCTCTTATTTTCACTGGGCAGACCTCTTTATCTCAGGACAGTGAAGCTTCACTCATGATGGACTATGCTGCAGCCATGGACAGCTCCTGCAAAGAAGCAGATCCACCCACCGTGGAGGAAGCTGTTGCAAAAATCACCTCCGATGAAAAGCAGTCATTAGGTGCTTCAGAAATAGTCCCTGATGCTGACCCACGGCAAAGCACCCATAAGGCCTGGGGTTTGGAGAATGGCAGCCAACAGTGGGACACCAGCACCCTCTTAGACCAGACCTCTGAAGAAATATCTGGGAGCTCACTGAGCGTTTCAGAAAGTGGGAGCATGAAAAAATCTAAAGGTACGTGAGCCTTATTCCACTTCAGTGACTGGCTGCTTTCTCCACGTAATGGGCAGTGTCGTGCAGTGCTGTAGGAGTTCATCCTTTCTTACTGATTCTTTTGTCCCTAAACTCCTTGTGATTGTGGTGTTTGTTGAAGCTGTCTCACCAGCAGCCACAGAAAGTGCAGTCCACTGCTGTCTGAGCCAGCTCAGGCTCCCTTACACTCCTCTCTGTCTGGAAACAGAGGGGCTCACCCTCAGAAGTTCAAAGGCAGCTCACTAAGCCCAACTGGGTTATTTGGGAGAGAAATAAGTAGTCACACTGCCAGTTCCTCAGTGAAAACTGTGTTCTTCTAAACAAGGACTTGTCCTATGTTAGCAGCCCCGTTAGTAGCATGGGAATGGCAGGGATCCACAGTAGCTTTCTGATACATTCCTTCTCTTCCTTCACACCCTGAGCACAGGACTCCCCTGCCCTCACTCAGGTGTGTGTTCAGGAAGCAGCTGAGACAGAAACTGCCTTGTGAACAGTTTCTCCCTTTTTCGCTGATTTAATTAATACATGGTTTGCTAAAGAAAATAGAATAAAAGGTAATCTAATAAGTAAATAAGGCATCGGATCATTTTGCTTAGGTAGTTAGCACACAGGAATAGTTGCAATTTGAAAATGTCTTAGGATTCTTTGTGTTTTCTTGATAAATCCATTAACCTTTTAGCACTGGTTTGTGGCTGTGTGGTATCAGGACTATTAGGATGTCTGACACAAGGGCCAGTGCAGTGGACTGTGCCTTAAACAGGCACACACCAGTCTCGCGGGCTGCACCTTAAAATTAAAAAAGTATGATGTTTTTCACCCATACCCATCCCTCTTTTGCTTTATTATTTTCTATTCTTTCCTTGCCCAGAGGTCTTGTAAAATGGCTTACTGCAAAACCTCACTATTTTACGAGATTATCATAACTCCCCCCACGCAGGGCAGACACTGGAGCTCTTTGTCAGGGCCCTCCCTTAGAGCGTGGAGTTTCTCCCACAGCTGTATTGCTCCACAGGAGGGATCAGGGTGGCACAGCAGCAGTCCCTGTCACATACATGGTCAGGCATTGGAAAGTTTTGGGTGTGTTTGGAGTGGGGGTAGAGGGTTAGTTGTGAAGGAATCTGTCTCATTTTGAAGCCTGGAAAAGTTTAAGAAGCTGTAAGAGGTACTGCAGAACCTCTGGACTCTTCTTTAACATGTGATTCTAAAACAAGCAAGTGGGAGTTTGAATGGCAGCTGTTGTCTTAGTTCTGTTTTTCCCTGTGCTGTATGTTGCAAAGAGATGAGGCTTCTAAAGATCTTTATCACACAGTGCAGTTTAAGACTGCTAAAAACTCCAAAGCATCTCTAATTTGAGAGAGTTGCATCATCTTGAAATAATACTTTCAAAAGACTGGCTCAGATCCCTTTCTTTATACACAGATGCCTTTGTGGAAGTCTTGAATCTCCGCTTTGTCACAGCTGAGTAGCTTTCGTGGAGTAAGATAGGAAAACATTTCCACCCCCCTGCCTTCAGTTAGCTGTGAACAGTTCAAGGTTTCTGTTTGTCAAGCGCTTCCCCTTAAAAAACACAAACAACAAAAACACACAAAACCCCAAACACAGCAACAAAAAACCCAAACAAAATTGAAAGCCAACAGAACCCCTTCTGCTTTAAAAAGCCTTGTATCTGTATTAATTTCTAAAGGTTAGCACTGTTTTTGTGTTTTTGGTTTTTTTTCACTCTTGCATATTTTTGGTTGGTTTTTTTTTTACCTTTCTGACTTCCTCTTTCTTACCCATTCCCTTTTATAAACTTAAGAGGACTGCTATGCCAGCCAGAATTAATTACCTACACAGTAAGTTGGATTTGTCTATTTTTTTCCCCTAAGAAAATGTAGCTTTACAATGGGACACTCATTGTAAAAACTGAAGCAGAACATAGTTTGGCACCTGTTTTCTTCTTCCCCCCCGTCCATTTCTTTCCTCCTTCCAAAATTACCTTCCTGTACTCAAGTGTCTTAGCAGACTGGTCTGCTGTAACAAATCATCCTTCTGGTGGTCATACTGTTCAGGTGGGTCACACAGAATGGGCAGCAAGGAAGGCTTGGAGGGGTTCTCTGCATTCCTAATCTCTCTCCATCTTGCCCATTCCTGTAGTGTCTGGCAATCAGTCAAAACCTGCTCATGCAAACCACGTGTGACCTCATAACTGGATTATACATAAGCAAAAAACTTATTTTTAAACCTGCTGCTTACAAGTGTTCCAGGTAAAGCTTTTCTACCCTAACTTGTAGAGCTGCCAGGACCTCAGCAGGTATTTGCAAAACCACCTGTATAAGAACTCTTTTGGAAGTTGGGAAGGAATGGAAAGCGATCTCTATTCGTATCCTTGTAGATGTGGAAGGAAATCTTCCTTGATGAACAAAAATGACATTCAGAAGTGATTGTAGCCCCACGACCATTTTCAGAACACTCCAGACTAGCGCAGAGGAGCCTGTGAAGCCCAGTCAGTTCACACAGGATGCTCTCTGCTTATCTCCTGGTGTTAGGGGAAGGGCTGGCATATGGATCCTGTTGGCCTCGAGAAGTGAGCATGCAAACAGCACGAGCATTGCCAAGCTGGTGATGTGCCCTGCCCTGCCTCCCTAGCAGGGCTTGCATGTCCCCGCAGCAGCTGGAGCCACTGCCAGGCAGCACACACCGAACTGGTACAGACTGATGGGCACGTGGCGAGCTTCCAGACAGCCATGACCTCGGCGCCTCCAAAAACACAGGGAGCTTTCGTGCTGGGGAGCTGCTGCTTGTGCTGAAGCCTCAGGGAAGCGCTGCCCACGATTTTTCAGCTGCAGTGAGCTGTCCCCAGGCCACCGGCACAGTTTTCACAGCGTTCTTGGTTCGGTTCTGCTTCCTGGCGTGGAAAATCAGTCTGAATCGTAGAATGGGTAGGACTAAATATCTGCTTATGGGTAAGCCCTTCTGTCCTGCTCCTGCTGGCACAGCTTCAGCTGCAGCTGCCAGGGCTGCTGGGCAGAACAGCTGCCTGCTCAAACAAGAGCTGCAGAGCAGCGAGACCTCGTGGATCCCCCCAGCCTTTGCATGTTCAATACAACTCTCAGTGTCCTGGGGTTGAACACTGTTTCTTTTGTGCTGTTGGCAACAGCTTGAAGTGGTACTGCCTTGCTGCAAAGATCCATCAGGGGGTGATGGGAGAGCAGTCAAGACTCAAATCCATGAGTTCCAGTTGCTTTCAGCTGATTTCTGCTTCATCCCATCTGTGCCCTGTGAGAAGGGTCTCAGCAGCCACCAGGCAAAAAACGTGCTGGAGTATCCTCCCAGGTGCTGAGTGCTTAGTAATAAACCCAAGCACGTGTTTATAAGTGCTCTGGTCTGAACAAGGCAACATTTGGCTGCGTGCAGCAAAGCTGCCATCAAATACCTGTTCTGCAGCTGTCGCTGTGCAAAGTGACACGTGGCCCATGCCGAGTCCTTGGGGGACAAACGTGTAATTCTAGCTGTGGCACCGCATTGCATGGAAGAACTGGTCTGTGTGTTGATTTCTGTATCCATTTGCAACGGGGAGGAAAAGCAGGATCTGTTGCGTGGATTTCCCGCAGCGAGAAGGATCATTCCGCACCAATATGGTGTAAGATCGCATTCCAACTTTATTTTACTTCGAACACACCTTATATTGGCAGCAACTCATTGTCTATGCAATCACACACTCAAAGCGGCAAAGCAATTGGTTACATACATAAGTCCATGCGCATGCATAATTAATATAATTGGCTAAGACACTAAGCACCTCTATCTGTATGAAGCTGGCTGTGTTCGCTCTGTTTACATTCTTCTCAGTTGTTACAGTTTACGCTATCTCAACTGCAGCCCAGTGGGGGCCCAGCACCTCCGCTGAACTCCTTCAACGACCTCGCATCTTTCCCATTAATCCTTTTTCAACCAGAATACAGCAGAAGGGTCCGCAACAAGGATCGAGACCGTGCAGTGACAGGAATTAATAGCTGAACTGAGAAAGAATGAGGAAACCTGATAGTGGTGCCGGGAACAAGGTGTGGAAGCTTTGCCAGGGAGATGACTGTCCTCACGTACGAGTCTGACTGCCAGAAGGCTCCTGTGTTGGCTTCTACCTGGGTCCTCCTTTGTTCAAAGTGGCTCCTGCCACCTGGGACCACACCAGCACCCAGCTCTGCACAAAACCTGCTCTTTGAATGCAGAGCTGATGTCCCGACACCAGGCTGAGTGTTGCTGGTGGCAGTGTCCCTGCCAGCCGCAGCCTTGCACATCAGGCACGTGTGTGCACGTGGAAAGGGGAGGTGGAATTCGGCAGAAAGGCTGCAAAAGCAACCCAAACTTGCAAAGAGAGGAGTACTGGGTAGCTGGTGTTGGCAACATGAGTCCCTGGTGAGGCAACAGCTGCAGTTGCCTTGGCTGCATGCTGGGTTTCACATGGGATCAAGGGAAGGAACACGGCAAAATAAAACAACTTAATTCACCACAGAAGGGATTTGGGCAGATTTCTGAACCTGTTGGAACCAGATGTAATATTATTTTTAATCTGCTTGAAGCGAGTTGCTATTCCTAACAGGATTTTAAAATAGCAAATGCTTCATGAGTGTTGCTGTGGGTGGTGCTGTTGAATTTGTATGGAACACCTGCTGCCTGGCTTGTATGGGCCCGCTGCACGCGGGTTCACTGCCAGGTGCTGTTCTCTTTCACCTCAAATTTAAATGCCACCTTCATCTGGTGCATCATGGGCTGACCTTTTCCTCCTTTGATCTCTGAAACAACAAAGAGTAACCTTGCCTCCTCCAGTTAATTCTTCTTATGAGATACTTTTTGGTTGGAAAGATTGGATCTGCCTCTTTGGACACGTGAGAACCCAGGGTACAACCCACACCAGTGGCTGTGCATGTGTGTGTGACCACTAACGCAGCTTTCAGAAGGGCATTGGAAACTGAGGAAGGGTGAAGCAGGAGACTTCCACAAGATGTGTGGATTGACGTTAGAAGCTGGAATCAAGAGAACCAGCATTTTTCAGCCATGCTGCCGTTGAAGCTGAGCTCCAAGAAAGCAGCCTGCTCTGTCTAAAAGTGTCCTTTTCTCCTTCCCACAGGTGGGATTTTGAAAAAAAGCGCGAAGCTCTTTTTCCGCCGCCAGCACCACCAGAAGGATCCGGGAATGAGCCAGTCGCACAACGACCTCGTGTACCTGCAGCAGCCTCTGTCAGATGTGGCCCGCAAGAAGGGGGGCACGCTGTCACGGATTCTGAGCAAGAAGCTCCTCTCCAGAAACAAAAGCAAGAGCAAACTGAACGGTGCTTCGGGAGAACCGTACATATAAGACCCAAACCCTCCCTGCTGGGTTACTTGCACATCAGTTGACCATTTGTTTACAGAGCAGTACTAGAGAATACAAATATGGCTGATGAATTGCATAAAAGGATGTTCACTAACGCAGTGGTCTTTTTTTTGTTTGTTTGTTTGTTTATTTTTCCAAAAAAGCTTTTCCTCTCTGGTGATGAAGTTGCTCCTCCAAATACAAGCAGTGCTAAATGTATCATGACAGGTTTTGAAGAGCCATGTGGCTTATTGTAGAAGACGAGGGAGGATGGGGAATGGTGCAGGTGGGGACCAAGAAGGCTGCTGGTATCCTGGGGGGCATCAGGAAGAGCACTGGCAGCAGGGCAGGGAGGGGATCCTGCCCTTCTACTCAGCCCTGTGAGGAACATCTGGAGTGGTGTGTCCAGTCTGGGCTCCTGAGGACAAGAGGGACATGGAGCTCCTGGAGCAGGTCAAGAGGAAGGTGCAGAGATGCTGAAGGGACTGGAGCATCTCGGGGAGCAGCAAAGGCTGAGGGAGCTGGGGCTGTTCAGCCTCCAGAGGGGACACTGAGAGGGGCCCTGCCCATGTCCGTCAGTGCCTCAGGGAGGGGGCAGAGCAGGGACCAGGCTCTGCTCGGGGGGCACAGCCCTGGCACCGGAGGGACGGGCAGGAGCTGATGCCCAGCGAGTCCCCCCTGGACAGGAGGGAGAACTTCTTTGCTGGTCAGTGACCCAGCCCTGAACAGAGACCAGAGAGAGTGTGAAGTTTCCCTCACTGGAGATATTCCAGAACCATTTGGACACAACCCTGTGCCGTGTGCTCTGGGATGGCCCTGCTGGAGCAGGGAGGTGGGACCAGATGACCCACTGTGGACCCTTCCAACTTGACCCATTCCATGTGGAGGACCCACATGTGAGCACCTGGTTTACACTAATGGGAAGCTCAGAACTGAAACATCATACCTGGTTTACATGATTGCACCACTACAGAGAGAGAAGATACCACTGTGCTCCCTCACTGCAGCCTGCAATAGCAGCAACACAGCTCTCAACTTTTCTAGTCAGGCTGAAAGGGAAAAAAAAAGAGACCCAGATCCAGTTTGCATTGTAATTTGGAAACGGGTAGTTTTTCAGAGGCAGATGGAAAATGCTGATTCCGATAGCCTACTGTAATAACTGCAGCCTGCTGTAATAACTGCTTGGTCCATGTAGGTGGAGAGATGCCTTTGATATTAGCCATAAATCAATAAATTATGCAAATATCTATACTAGCATATTGTTTAATGTTCTCTGCATAAGTTATGCTTAACAAAACAGAACTTCTTTTTTTAAGTCTACTTGAGTCTACTCGCAAACAACATTTACCAAGTCTTATATGTAGCTTTCCTTCCCTGTGTGAGAAGCTGCATTGCTGATACAAAAACTTGTCTTAGGGGCTCTAATTCCTTCTCCCAAGTACTTGTTAGACAAGTATATTAACGATCATATCAAGTGTTAAGCTAGGAGCAATAAGTGGTCAATAGAGCGTAGTTAACCTTACAGTGCTTTTCCTTAGACAGCTTGTTTTACTTGCCAAACACTTCCAGAGATCTTAGAAAACACAGTTGTGAAGAAAGCTTTTGAAAAAATAATAACAATTCCCTTTGTTCACTCTCAGTTTCTAGGTCTGCCGGTGTTGTTGTGTGGTGAGTGGTTGGTCAGATGAGTTTTTTAAACTTTTCTTCCGTGTTAAATATTGCAGCTGGCTCCTTTAAATTAAAATGTAAAACTGGTGGAACTAAAGGCATAGTTCTCATTTGGGCTATCAAGAGTAAAATGTCAGTATTTCACAGGTACCATCTTTCGTGCTTACCTGTATTTTTCCATCATCTACATTCCTGCTAAGGACAAAGGAGCAAACCTGCTCTCTTCAGCCAAGAAAAACATCCATTCATTCCACCTACATTACTGACATGAATGGATGATAGATTTGTGCCTACTTTGCCAACAGTGATTTTTCCCCCTGGCCCCTTTCCTCCCCTTTAAGCTGTCCGAATCCTTGGCAGATATTTGGGCTTTCAACTTAAACCACTCATCAAAAATAGAAAGTCACCGAAGAATAGAAACACATTTCAAAACTTCTGATGGACTCAAAATTCCTCGGTAAATACTTGTAGAATGAATATCAAAGTAAAGGAGGCTTGGTTTCTTTTTTTTCACCAAAATACTGAAGGAACTGAACTGTCAAAATAATTTAACTGTAAAAGTGCTGTTTGTGTGTAACCTCCTAAAATCACTGTGGTAGTACAGCAGACAAGACTATCAAATTGTTGTATGTTTAAGGATGCTGCTTATTATGAAAACACTTGAAGGCATTTTAATGTTCTGTATTTTGAAAATTGGTTACAAAAGAATCTTCTAGAGCTGTGATGTGCTTGGAAATCCCAGTTCAGTAATGCAGGCTTGTCCAGCTTGAGCGTGCTTGAACACTTTTGTTTATTGTTAATTTAATACAGAGTAGGTTTCTTCATTTGTTCTACAGTGGTTTTACGGTATGAGCAGTAAAACCCTGATGTCCTGTTCTCTAAACATACACTTTTCCCCTTGACTTTACTGCATGACAGGGTAGGGTGGAGGTCAAGTCCCTGCCGTGTTTAAATGCTCAGCCTCGTTTGCTGAAGGAGAAAACCACAACTGGTCTCCGAGTTGAAGAAATCAAAGAGAAATGGAGCTCGGTTCACACCCGTACACCAAAACCAAAGAGCTGTGGAGTTGGGAATCCAGAGGCAGCACGGAACACTACTTGAAGTCTTGCTTAAGTTACTGAACTGGGATTTTCATGCACAGAAGCTTTAGCTTGTGCTGTAGAATGGGGTGGCAATAACGCCAGGTAACTTGCAGATTACAGGAGTAGGGTTTGCTCATAACCTACCCCAAAGAATAGATACACACTGGAGAAGTGGTTATTTGGTTCCTCTTAAGGTCTTGGTGATCACCTAAATGCTTGTCTTGATGGTGGGAACCAGGAACATTCTATGCTACAAATTTTGTGAAGATTTGGGCTCGCATGTATGGAAAAGATAATGAATTCTCAAGATGAGGAAAGCAAGGCATTTGAGGTAAAAAGGGAATCTTGTTTTTTTTGGGTTTTTTTACTTGCCTTCACTCCTCAGGAAAATAAACATCGTTTGGTTTGATGTTTGACCTCTGGCTGGTGTGTTCCTCACCTCTTCCTCGTCCTCTGCAAATAACTTATGCCCTGTTGGAAAAACAAGGTACCAAAGGGACAGTTGTGTTGCTCAGTTGTGACAACCCCAAAGGCCCACAATACTGAACCCCATTCCCCCCTTCGGAGACAACGAGGTTGTAGTTTAGGATCAGGAGATCTGAGGATGTACATTTTCTGTGTACTTGTATTTGGGTCAGTGGGAGGAGGATCCTGACATCCATCGGGATCTCCACTGCAGGTTTGGGCTGGGAGGACTGGATTTGTTAACTGGCACAACTCACAACTCTGTGACATATCCTGCGTGTGTCCTGTGCAGCCGTGTGAAGGATGCCAGAGGGAATCATTTTGCTTTTTGGTGTTTTGCAATCTTCACAATTTTAAAAACTACGCATTTGAGTAGCAGATGAAATCTCTACAGAATCTACACTGAAGACTTCTTGTTTTCTGCCTTCCAATTTAATTATGGCAGAACAAGAGCTTGGAAACAACCTGTGAAAATATTTTTTTTCCTATTTGTCCCTTTTCCCACACTTTTGTGTTGCTGGATGTTCTGTACAGGAAAGAAGGTATATTATTTATTTTATGAGGACTAAGAGATGAAGGCTTGCTTTTCTTCCTAAAGAGTTTTTCTGCCTGTAGTTGAACCTTCCTAATCTGTGTTTGTGGTATGTTTTGCTTTATGATGTTTTAACTTTTCATTTGCCTCGATGGAGAAAACCTATGTCCTTCCTAACCAAGATTTGCCTTGGCTTTACTGTGAATTTTGACCGGGGAAATAGTAAAAGAATTAAATTTCTCTTTGTGGATTAAAGCAATAAAAATACCTGATATCTCCAGTGTGAATACAAGCTTAGGTAACTTTCTTAGAGGAACTGAGATCTCTTTCAAAGTCACTTTAAAGAGGAGGGGGGCCTTTTTCCCTATGTCATTGGTATTTCATATCCCATTCAGCCCAGGAAGAAAAGACAGTCATTTCACTCCTAACAATATATGAAATATGTGAATCTGAGGTGGCAGGAAGGAAAAGGAATGCCAGAGTGGCAAAAAGGTCATTTGAAAAGCAAAATACCTTTGGCAAACTTCTTCAGCTGAATGGACAGGTCATACACTGTGCAGGCATATATGATTATGCTTTTCTGTCAGATTTTCCTTTTCCCCTGATCTTTCTTTGGGAGCGAGGTTGGGGCTCCAGGCCATATAGACCTGGTTACTGTCTTGCTCTTGGACTTGGCTTAAGGCACTGCTTTTTTTGGTTTGGTTTGTTTGGTTTTTTTTTTTAAGACATTGCCTGGCAATTATACCAGTTTTGGGGATCATTGAAATTTTACAGCATTTCCTGGTACTGCATCTCCTGCCTCGTTCCCTGTGGTTTTCAAGTGAAAGCTTTCTGCTGTGTATTTCTTGTTAGGTTTTGGTGTTCTTGATGTGCAAATTATCATAGGAAAAAGCAAAGTCCACTATGGAAAATGCTACCAAACGTTGATGGGGAAGCAAAATAAGAATCTTGCTCTTGTTCTATCACCTTTTTCAGCTCTGGTGGCTCTTGGTTACAAGGAGCAAGAGCTCTGTCCAAGGTGAGAGCTGCCTGGGGTTTTCACTTTGAAGGTTTTGAATTGTAGAGCTGAAGTTTGAGGCAAGTGCTTATCCTGGTACAGAATTAAGTATGCCATAGCTCCAGGCTAAGACATCCCTGCTGTGAGTGGGAACAGCTGACCTCAAGCTTTGACCTCCACGGGATCTAAGTGGATTTATTCATGTGTTTAAAGTCAGCATATGCTTCTGTACATTGCTAAGCCACAGCCTTGGTGACAACTCCAGATTAATTATATTACAAGGGTGATTGCTTTAAGTTAAGGGTGAATAAAACCACTTCACTCAGGATATCCAAACTGCTACTATGCAAGGTGCTGGCATGGTGTGAAAATAACTGGGCAGGATGGATCTGGAATCTTTCCAGTACTACTGTAACTCTGTATTTCCCAATAATGTGTGATGCTCTGATATTCTAGGTGGGGTAAAACATTTTTTTTCCTAGCATCACGTTGTGATAGTCACTTCTTCTGTGGTGGGAGTTTTTTTTATTTTATTTTTTTTCCTGCGTGTACACAAATTTAAGCTGGTGCAATTAAGAAATATATGATGTACAGATTTATTATATCACTAAAAAAAAACCTAAGAAGAGGATTTTTTTTTAAAAGAAGTAACTACTGCTGTACATACAATAAAAGCCTATTGTCTGTGTGTGGTGTGCTGTCCTACATACCCAGTCAGCCAAGCAGAACAGATGGTTTTCTACTCTCCTTCACCCATTTGACCTGTTGCTTAACACACTCCATTTACCTGTTTGTTCAGGAGCAGAGTTCTCTGCTGTGCTGGCACTGTGCATTGTTTCTGATAACCCCGGCCTATCAGGTGGCTTGAGAAATCACCTGAAACATGGATTGGGTGGGAATCTAAAGGCACAAGGAATTGTGGAGCTCGTGGTGGTTATTCATTATTCTTTCCCTCAGTTATGTTGTTGCATCCTGAATGGGGGCACAAAGGGGAAGGAGTGTGAAGGCCTTGATCCTATGGAGAAGACATCAGTACTAAAATCAGCACAGCCTGGAAATAAGGTTCTCTTGCATTCATTTTGTTTAAAAAGTTACGTTATAAATCAGTGCTGACACAAAGCCCTACCAGACTGAGGGAGGGGGGAAATCCCAAAACTAAAACAACAAAACACACAACCAGGCAGAAAAAATAATAGGCATTCACATGAAAATAGCCAAAACTGTTTCTTTTTCCCTTCCAAAAGTGAGTGCTGTATCTTCTTTTACATTATGTTCCCTTACTGGGAGTTACTGCCCACATTTACCTGCCTGTTTATTTCATATTCTTGAAGTGCTTGGCTGAAATTTCCTAATAGTTTCCCAGCAAACCTTTTTTTCCTTTTCCTTCCTGCCCTAACCTGGGGTGAGGTTTTTTACTCTGTGTGATGCCAGTTCTGTACATTAGCAAAAGTGACAAGATGTGTTAGAGGGAGAACAGGAATGGATGTAGCACTAAGTCTGGCAACACTCTTCCCTCAAGTTCATCTTCCTTACACAGTGAATGTAAGGGATCTACATTTTTTTCATCTCTCTACCTGAGCGAGCCTGGTGTAAGGTGCAAGTTCACAGTCTGATGTTATCTCTGAAAAAAAAATGGTTTTGGAGCTGCAGGATCCAGACTCACATGCATTGTAAACATAACTATCCTGAATTATTTTATACCTACTCTAACAAAATGAATGCATAGCCAGTAGGATAACTACCCTTGTATGCTGGATGCTGGAGAAAACCAGGCAGAGGTCCATGTGAGTATGCACTGAGGTGTACAGGGAAAATAAAGCAGACTGCACAAAGCTAAAGGCCAGTCAGCTTCGGTCTTTGAAAAAGCAAATGACTTGTACATGCAGTTAGAACCTTGGAAAAAACTCCCCTTACTGCTCCTGTGCTCATTGAAAACTTCTGGTGAGTCATTTTCAATGAATAAACGGCTCCCCCTCCCAAAATTAACACTGCCTTGCCAAGAAAAACATTTTCAAAATTCAAATGCTGCATTATTTCAGTTTACCCAAGCACCAACAAGAAGACAGTTGCAATACCATGTCCTGGGGTGCATTAGGGAGAGCACTGGCAGCAGGGCAGGGAGGGGATCCTGCCCCTCTCTCTAGTGAGGCACATCTGGAGTGGTGTGTCCAGTCTGGGATCCTGAAGACAAAAGGGACGTGGAGCTCCTGAAGCAGGTCAAGGGGAAGGTGACAAAGGTGCCCAAGGGATGGAGCATCTCTGGGAGCAGCAAAGGCGGAGGGAGCTGGGGCTGTTCAGCCTCCAGAGGGGACACTGAGAGGGGCCCTGCCCGTGTCCGTCAGTGCCTCGGGGAGGGGGCAGAGCAGGGACCAGGCTCTGCTCGGGGGGCACAGCCCTGGCACCGGAGGGACGGGCAGGAGCTGATGCCCAGCGAGTCCCCCCCTGGACAGGAGGGAGAACTTTATTGTGTGGGTAACCAAACACTGGAACAGATTGCCCAGAGAGGGTGTGGAGTCTTCCTCACTGGAGATATTCCAATCCTGTGCCGTGTGCTCTGGGATGACCCTGCCTGAGCAGATGACCCACTGTGGTCCCTTCCAACCTGGCCCAATCTGTGATTCAGTGAATACTCTGTGCACATCCCTTTTGAAACTGGGTACTTGTGCAGAAAGGTTCACGGGATGGGTAATGTGAGAAGCAAGAAAGTCCCTGGTCTTTGCCAATGGTTAAAAGATGTAGCCAGACGTGAGAAGAGCAAATCCCTTGTAGAGGATGCTTTCCATCATCTTCAAATCTTCAGCATTGCTCTTACTGTGAACACTGCCCAGTCACACCATGGTGGCAGGGAGCACTGCAGAAGGCTTTGGGGGGGATTCCCTTGCAGGCAAAACTTCTTACAAGAGCTAAAAACTGGAATATCTTCCTTGAATACAAAACATCTGAGTAGTTCTTCCCAAGGTCACCACCTCTGATGGGGTTCTTGGCTGCAGAGGCACTTCACATGGGGAGTGGTGAAGTCACCTGAACTGAAGGTTTGAGCCCCCAGGAGGAAGAAGGGCACTCTTTTTGTTTCCTGGGCACCAGAATGTGGTAGCCCATTCCACAAAAAAATAGGTATTGCTGGTTAGATTGCTGAATGCTGCGTGGCCGCAGTGCCTGCTGTCCGGCACAGCAGGGCTGGGCCCCAAGAGATCCTGCTGACACCAACCTGACGAGACTTAGGAACCACAGGGTCAACTGGGTTGGAAAACACCTCCAACCATCGAGTCCAGCCTGTGACCGAACACCACCGTGTCAACCAAACCAGGGCACTGAGTGCCACGGCCAGTCTTCCCTTAAACACCTGCAGGGATGGTGACTCCACCACCTCCTTGGGCAGCCCATTCCAGTGTTTAATAACCCCTTCTTGTGAAGGAATTCTTCCTCATGTCCAACCTAAACCTTCCCTGGCGTAGCTTGAGGCCATGTCCTCTCATTCTGGAGCACTGAACCTCTATGAGAAAGGGCAATGAAGCTGGGGAAGGGTCTGGAGCACAAGCCCTGTGAGGAGCAGGGGTATCCCTGGCGAGCTGGGGCATCCTGGGTGAGCTGGGGCATCCCAGGGGAACTGGGGTATCCCGGGGGAACTGGGGTATCCCAGGAGAGCTGGGGTATCCCGGGGGAACTGGGGTATTCCGGGAGAGGTGGGGTATTCCGGGAGAGGTGGGGCATCTGGAGCCAGGGCAGTGAAGGTGCCAGGACAGGGATAAGGAGAGGGATAGGGACAGGAATAGGGTCAGGGATGAGAGGGATAGGGATGCGGATGAGAGGGATAGGGAAGGATAGGGACAGGGATGAGAGGGATAGGGATGCGGATGAGAGGGATAGGGATGCGGATGAGAGGGATAGGGAAGGATAGGGACAGGGATGAGAGGGATAGGGACAGGGATAAGGATAAGGACATGGAGAAGGACAGGGATAAGGAGAGGAATAAGGATAGGGATAGGGACAGCAATAAGGAGAGGGTTAGGGACAGGGATAACGACAGGGATAAAGGCAGGGATAAGGATAGGGGCAGGGACAGGGATAAGGGCAGGGACAGGGATAGGGTTAGGGATAGGGGTAGGAATAGGGACAGAGACTGGGATAAGGAGAGGGGTAAGGACAGGGACAGGAATAGGGACACGGATAGAGGCAGGGACAGGGATAAGGACAGGGACAGGGATAAGGACAGGAATAGGGCCAGGGACAGCAATAGGGCCAGGGATAAGGAGAGGGCCAGGGCCAGGAATAGGGCCAGGGATAAGGACAGGCACAGGGACGCGGGCAGCACAGTGACAGCCCCCCCCCCGCACTACACTTCCCGGCCTGCCCCGCGCGCGGCGCCGCCGCCTTCCGGTGGCGCGCGGTTTCCGGAGCGGATCGGAACCCGGAGCGCGGATCCGATCCGGGC
>VWZF01001538.1:17876-126472 GCA_013396755.1 Sclerurus mexicanus | reverse complement strand
GGCATGGCCCACCCTGGAGGGGACAAGGGGATCCCCGCGGGGATGTGGGGCTGGCAGTGGGGAAGCACCTCAGCTTGGCTGCATCATGTTGGGGATGGGTTTGAAACCTGGGGGGCAGCATCCAGGTGTGATTGGAAGGGGAGGAGGAGAAGCCAGGTGCAGGGATGCTGCCACAGTGGGAGCCCCAGGAGACAAAAGGAGGGGAATTGCCCTGCACACGTGAATTTCCTGGCAGTGCGCTCTTCTCATCGAACTTCGTGATGTACTTGTCTCTCCTGGTGATGGGGAACACTGGGGAGGAATGGCAGGTGGCACTGATGTGTCACTCCATGCCACCCCCCCCCCAAGCTGGGTGACATCCTCCTGCGAGTCATCCCCTCCCTCCTCCTCCTCCTCCTCGACAATAATTGGCAGAATGGCCATAGTTTTGTGGCCTCGCTGTAGTTTGCCAGATGTTCTGCGATTACTTGGAGCAGTGTCATGAATAAGTTTGACTACATCATAAGGGAAAACTGCACTTCTGAGTGGGTTCTTGCACACGTGTCTGCAGCACCTATCCACTCGTGCTTTCAAGTTATTCACGCTTAGTAGAAGCCCATTCTCATGGAATTCTGGAGAAAGGGAAGCTTTATTTTTGCCTTGTTGGTCATTAAGTTGAAACGCAGGTTTTTAGGCATTTTTTAATTCTTCTTGCCTATTTTTTAAATCCACTTGCAAGATCAAAATGACTCAACTTACCAGTGGAGCCTGATTTCTTCCTTCAGCAGTTTATTAGGGGAAAGTATGTTTTTGCATCAGTTCTTACATCTTTGGATCACTTATTGCATGAGTGGTTCCCTGACAGTAACTCACATGGTAGCTCTGCAGGGAGATACCTGGGATGCTGCAGCTCCTCAGTGTATTCATATGGGTTCCCTTGAGTTCCCAATATCTTTTTGGAAGCCTGTGTTGCAGCTGGAAATTCTGTGCACAGCTCCATGCTCTACTCTCAGGCACAGAGAGTAGAGCATTTAGTTATACAAGCTAAAAAATGTGGTTTTCTGCTCTTTCACTGCCATCAGAATCAGGCCTTCTACCTGGTCTTATTTCTTTGTAGCTTTTCACCTCATTATTCCCTGCTAATGATCACTCTCATATAAAAAATAACTGGAGTTCCAAGAGGTTTTGATTATCTCTGCAAGACAAGAGCAGAATTAGGAGCAGTGGGATGAGTGACTTAATGGAGTATTTTTCTGGTGCAACTGCTTGAAAAGAAGAAAAAATAATCAGACATGGCCCAGAGCAAGAGCAGAGGAGGGTAAAAAAATTCTGAAGCCTGTCTTCAGTGCTGTCATGTGAGCCCACGTGGCACATCGTGACTCTGTTTACCAGCAGGAGCGGGTGGCACAGTGTCATTTATTTCAGAAACCCTTGAGAAATACACGTGAGGTTTGGGAGGGGTTTTGGAGCCCACGGGTGAGGAGTGCGTGTCTGTAAGTCAGAACTGTGAGGCAGACACCAGTGTTTATTTCAGAGCACAGCAGGTCGTGCAGAGCACAGGAACCGTGGGGTGAGGGATCAGCAATTCCGTGATGTGCAGAAGGAAAATCTCTGCTGCGGAGACGGAAACTGCGCTAATGCAGCTGATAACTGAGGTGTGGCGTCCTTACCCACTGCGTGAGGGACCTTCACACTTTCTCCCCATCACCTTGAGCAACACTGATGCTACTCTGGTTTCTCCGCCCCTTTGTCGCTATTCTCATCTGAGGGCCCCCGGAACAAGACTGACGTTGCTGCTCCTGTAACAACACATGTCCTCAATCTGCTGTTTGTCAAGGATGCAACAGAGGAACGTCCTGGAAGGCCTTTGCTGAGCAGGTCACTCAGCAGCATCGCTGGTGTGGCTGCACTGCCTCCCTGAACCATGGATATTATTAGTTAATTCAGCCATATTTAGGATTAAAGTCTTGTCAGGACACCAACTACATAAAAATACCTGGACATGCATCTCTTGAAATAGTGCTAAGCACCGACAGAAAGTCTTGGTTAAAAAGCAAAACAAACCATATTTTACATCAGCTTGCAGCGTCCTTTCTGTGGCTTGTTTTGCACCGTTGTACTTCGGATTTCCCTAAATACCTGTTGCATTGTTTGCTGTGCTTTCAGGGAAATTTCCCGAATTGCTGTTGTGCTCAGCATTGGAGTTTTTGTATAAATGTTTGGTTTCTTCTGTGAGTTTAGTCCCCAAAAGAAAGGCCCGGCTTGTGGCACAGAGAGGCAGTGTTGGCCCCTTCCCGGAGCAGTAGGTGTTAGGAGGGATCCTGCTGTTGGCAGGTGGGGTTCGGCAGGGCAATGCTTTGGACAGACCGTGTGGGAATGCCAGGCTGCCCAAACTCCGTGGCCAAAATCCTGCCTAGTCTGTTGCCCACATAGCTGAGCAGCAGAGTCCCTCCTGCCATGACCAAGAGCCACAGTGACCAAGTGTCCCTTTGTGTTCCCGTCAGTTGTGATGGATTTCCACCCAGTGCATCTCGGTGCGGTGATGGACTACCCTGTGCTAACTGGGAGTTGTTTATGGATTAGTGAAGGAACTGGAGGTGGAGCGGGGTGTGGGTGCAGCTGGAACCAGACATTGCTCCCAGGCTTTAGCAACAGGCTTGACACACGTGTGGAATCCTTCCTGAAGCGTGGGACTCGTGCTGAGAAGTACCTGTGCAGAAGAAGCTGCTGCTCTGGGCTCCAGCCTGTTTGCACAGCCCAGCCAGGCAGAGCACATGGAGCATCAGTCTTAGAGAGTAAACTCCTCATGGAGGGTCCTGATCCTGAGTCATGACTGTGTTTGTGCATATCTTTGCCTTGGCTTTTGTTGCTGTAGGACCAAATGCTTTATCTTCAAACAGGGCTAGTTTGGTGTGTCATATTGCCTGCTCTCCTGTTCTCCTTCTCACAGGTTCAGTCTCTTTCTCCTTCCTATTCTCTTCTTGAGCAATATACTTTCTGTTTCTGCAGCCTCCTCTCTCTTAGACTTGGGTCATGATCTTTATGTTGCTTTGCCTCCCACTGGGTCATTGGGGAAATTGCTTATTTGAAGAGGATAGCCTTTTTCTGGTTAGAAAAGGGAAAACTATCTTCTAGATCCTGCTCATATTGTGATCTTAGCCATACATAATCAGACTTTTTTTCCAATCATAATTTAATCATGGAGAAGCAATAGATAGTGTTCATGCAAGTCTTTAGTACAGACTGACAAAAATGAAGTGAGTGTATATTATCCTCATTTAACTGTGGAAGCAAATTGGTGAGTTACTGTTTCATGGAAGGCCAGTGACAGAGATGGGATTTGGTTTTTTTTCCCAGGTTTTCTGATGCTCATTACCACAATATTCCCTTGCCTTTGGAACAAATCTGTGACTGTATCTGCAGTTTTTACGTTCTTAAGATTACTGTGTTTATTGAACAAGTAATCTGCCTTTCAGAGATAATTTTTTTAAGCTACTGTTCAATAAAATGTTGCACTGGGTCTGCAGTGGATGCTGCTGACCTGGATTAGTCCTCTGGCCCTGCATGTTCTGAGGCTCCACAGGAATTTAGAGCAGGGAACACATTCCATGACACAGAAGTCACCAGGGCTTTTTAACAACTTTAATTTCTTTAACTTTCAACTGGTATTCCTGCAGGGACATTCATGTGTTTGGGTGTGCTCTGGGTCAGTCAGCATCTTACTTCACAAAGGGATGTTTACATAATATGGAAAGTAAAAGTTCATTTGGACCTAACTTCATCTTTTGTATTTTGGCAGGTTTAAAAAATGGCTGAAGATGGCAGTGATGAAATTATGTTTATTTGTAAGTATTAGGAAAAAGATCTGACTCTCATGATGTGTGACTTGTCTACTCAGAATGTCTGGAATTAAAGACTAAAACCGACTGAGATTTTAATTAGAAAAATATTTTATGTAAAGGAGGCTTAAACAGCTCATGGAGGAATAGAGAGGAGGTTGTGTAATTCAAGCATACACATTCTGATTCTGCTGGCAAACACACCACAAAACCTCTGAATGTGAGTTAGCAGAACAGCTTTCTCTTGGCTGAAGTAAGTGAGGTTGAAGGGCTGACACCCTGACACCAGTGTGAGCCTTTGTTTATACAGCCAGCTTTAGCAACCAGGGGTGTCAGTGGGGGACTCTGACCTCTGGCCTGACTTGTAGATCTGCCCCTCCACAGGAGGGGGAGAAAGGCTCATTATTTGTTCAGAACGAGCCCAGTGTGAGATGCACCAACTTCCCTGACAGGCTTCACTCGTGGCATTCACTGCCTGGGCTTCGTGTTTCTGCCCTGTGCGTGCCAGGCTGGGCTCCGTGACCTGGGATCTGGATTTGTGGGGTGTGGGGTGTGGGGGAAGGCTGCAGCAGTGGTGTGCCCAGGAGCATGGTGGGCAGTGTCCCATCCCTGATGGAGCTTGGCCACACATTAACCCTGCAGCCTCGCCTTTGTCACCAGCCTGGGCGTGCAGGATCTGGTGTCACAGTGGAAAAAAACTAGGAGATGCAGAGTCCACTCACCTGCTTGTGTGAGCAGAGAGGGATCAGATATTGTGGATTAGGGCAGAGCAGAATGTGTTCTTGGTTTTTGGATCCACGGTATTTTACCCTCGATGGCACCACAGCTGCACTTTAACCTTATGGCAACTATATCAAAAAGTTCCATTTTTCCATCCTCCACCAGCTCCTTCAAAAACAGTGTTGAATGCTGGCATTTTTATTGAGTTGCAGATACCAGTAGTGAAGCTGCCTTGTCTTCCCTTTCATAAAAAGATTCTGGTGGATAGCAACAAGAACTGGGATGTGATACCATTTCCTGATTGCACAGATAGAAGGTCTCACACAGACAATTTTCCTCCTTCCAGTGGAGTCTGTGGTCTTTGAATATCTTGAGCTTTCTTGTGCTCTCTGTAATTAGTTTTTCCCATGGGATATGGGTACTGCTAATGTTCTGAAAAAGTAGTTCTGAGTTGTTACAAATGATACTGTGCACTCCCATAATTAATACGTATTCCATAGACAAGAGAGTTTTGGAATATAGTCCCCCTGGAGGTATTTTATAATTACTCCCATGCTCATTTTTGTATTTTTCTGTGGCTGTAATCTCTTGAAAGTGCCACATAGGGTCAGTGTAACAGCTTTGGGGACTGGCTGCTGTAAGGCACCACTTGGATACTGGGACAGGTCACACAATGTCAGTGTCATATTCCCCTGGATTTGGTCATTCTTCTGCAAAGGAGGGAGAGGAATGTGTGGCTTATTCCTGCATGTAGCTGTGGACAGTGCAGTCTGCACCTTGCTGGACCCATGCAGTGGCTTATCTTTGCAGAAGTGAGGAGTGCCTTCATGCAATCAGAAAACAAGAAAAATGACAGAGTTTCCTTTGACAGCAAAGCCTGTCTGAAAAACTGTTGCTCTGGCTATTCCTTCCTATCCCTGTTGGTTATGACAACCCTTTGTGGATGATAATCCAGTTCTTTTAAGCAGTCTGGTTTACACACTGTGTGGCTCCTCCTCCCTCTCTGCTTTGGGAAATCTGTATTTAGCCCAGGTTATTTCAGTAATATTAAGCACAGTGTGAGCTACAGGCTCACCTAAATGGGGAGATGGTGGTACAGCAAACAGGACAGCTGTAGGCTGTTTAGATGCTGGTGCTATGTGGATGGCACTTACCCACGGATCCTTTCCTCTGACAAAACTGTCTGTACAGCAAGCCAGACTGGGAAATTCATTCAGCTGAAAAATCAACTGATGAGAAGAGCTGGTTGTCTGGTTCCTTGGTTCACCACAAGGCAGCACAAACAGCTGTACAGGCAGCAGCGGCCAGGCTTGAGGGTTGCACCAGCCAGTGTTGCTGATGTGCTGTCAAATACACGTGAGTTTTCACTGCTCAGCTGTTTTTGTTGCCACAAGAAGAAACAATGTGGAGCTGTGTATTGCAGTTTGGGATCCCTCGTTTTAGAAGAAGCCCTTTTATTCACTGGGACAAATACCTGAGGGAGAGCTTTCCAGTTAGGAGTACAGAATAGATTTACCAGAGGGGGCATACCTTGGAATGACATGGCTTTTGTAATGACCCTCTATTTTGCACCCTTACTGTGATTACCTGACTTGCCCCTGTAAGCATGAAGCTCAGATGGAAATGGCACTACAGGAATATAACTCCTGTGTGATGATCTCTTGTGAAGCTGTGTCAGCAGCTGACCAGGCAGGGCAATTTGGCAGCTATTTTTCCACAGTGAAGCAATGTATATGCATTTGGAATCCTGTTAAGTTAGCTTATTTTAGAAAGCCTCAAATTATCCTGGTCTGAAAATGGTTTCTTAGGAACCACTCAGTTCTGGGTAATTTACAGCCACTTAGACTAAAAGTTTATTTAGGTAAACTGACAGAGAATTAAGTGGCCAAAGTGTATTATGCAGCCAGATGACTTGTTTGGAAAGGCACCAGAAGGTATCTGGGAGGTCTCTCTCCCTGCTCTGTGGGTGAGAAGTGTGTGGGCTTGGCTGTGGGCAGAGCTGGGCTCCCAAAACATGCTTGTGCCAGGTCTGTGCCAGCTCTGGTATGGGTTTGTGCCTCCTGTCACTGAAAACACCATGTTACCCAAGCTGTTTCTGAAAAACTGGATTCTGGAGAAGGTAGTAATGTGGTTTTCTTTAGCTGCTATGTGTTACAGCACTTATATAAAGAATAATGCCATCTTTAAGCGGAATATTTACTGTGGATGTAAGGCAATTCTTTTCCTTTGAGAGAGAATTTAAACAATTGTCTTCTGATAGCACTGATCACAGTGTGTGTTCTCACCTATGCAGGTGCCAGGTATCAACTTGATGTTCAGTTATTCAGCAACGTAAATAAACATCTGCCTCTCTATGTATGTATTTTGCCTGGTGCCAGGTTTTGTTTGGAAGAAGGAGGCAGCTGTCTTACAGAAGTGTTTCCATCCATCTTGTCTCTGCTTCCTTGCAGGGTGTGAGGACTGTGGACAGTACCACGATTCAGAGTGTCCTGAGCTGGGCCCAGTGGTGACAGTCAAAGACTCCTTTGTCTTGAGCAGGGCAAGGTAAGGAATGTTTCTGTTAGTCCTGGCTAGCCCAACACCCATGGTAGTCCTTTAAAGCTGTCTGATGGATGTTGCAGACAGCTGGAAAGCAAAGTCCCAGTGGACTACAGAGATTAATGGAAAGCACGTGGCCACGATTAAATAGAAAAATTGATGCACACACTTGAGTGCTGTACTGAATTGAAGCCAAAAAAATAACTTGGTGTTCATCAGGATTTGGTTCCTTCACGGAGGTTTCTGGCAAAAAGTCAGGTGGTGCCAGATGGGGTGATGACTTCTGTCTTGGTGGAGTACCTGCCACTTTTTCCCCTCCTCAGATACACAGATATACAGATAAGACTTCTCATTCATCTTGTGTCCTCCCGCTTGGTATGAACTCTGTTGTTCCTCCACTTAGAAACAAAACAAGTTGTTCTCATTATTGTGGGTCTTTAGGAATGATTAGGGGTAATAGTTCTGTCAGAAAATCTGTGACAGCACAGCAGAAACGCTCATGTTTGCCAAAAGAAACAGACTGAATCACTGAGTAGTGATTTTTACAAAGAAAGACAATCAGGCATTGTCAGCAAAATTCTTATGAAGATGTCAAATGTAAAGCTAAGGAAAGGAACCGTCTATTGTGAAGATGTAGTACAAATCCAAAAAGGGAAGAGAGTTCAAATGGAGTTCAAATGACTTCATGGATTATATAATGTGCTTAAGACTTCCATATTTCTTCTTGGGAAGTCAGAGGCAGAAAACATGGGCACGTGGGCAGCAAGTCTGGCACATGCTGGCTATGTAGGCCATACTTTGTATTCCCAGATCATTTTGGAACAAATACTGGATGTGCTGGATGTGCCGTGTGGGTGCCATGACCCCTCTGTGCCTGGGCAGGATGCTCCTGGTGTCCCACCCTGTACACTGGCTGCACCTGTGCAGGAGCTGCCACTGGTTTTCTGGGCTTTCCCAGGAAAGGAACTTCCCTGTGGCTCCTGCCAGGCAACACCTTCCTGTGCCTGGAAACCTGCCATGGATGATCTCTTTGTTCTTGAGGGTGATTTCAAAATAGGAATAATAGAAACTGGAGGTGGGGGTGCTTTTCTTCTACACAGACTTTGGGCAGTGCAGTAAGTCTCCAGCCTGTACTATACATATTCAAGGACAAGCCAAACTGTTATTTCTTCCCTTTTATCTGTTTTCTTTTTCCTTGCAATTAAATGCTCTTACTTATTTGTATGGTGGAAAATCACCATAGTGTCCAGGATTTCCAACTGTGAATGTTTGCAGATGTGGTGCATGCACTGGTTTTCAGTCTCTTTTTGACGTGCAAATGCCAAATTTTTCCTAGTGGAAGTTGGGGCTGCTGGAGTGTAGATTTGAAAGAAGAATTTGAAATTGAGTGTGTTACAGAAAAATTTTCCTGAATAGTTTGCAGCTGAAATCAGGTAAGATAAAAAAAGGAAAGAAGAAATATAATGGCAGCCATATTTTACATCTGTAACAGTAGCTGAGAAAGAGAGTTGTCTGAGGTTTAGGGCAAGTTTAACCACAAAGTGGATATGAATCTCTTAAAAAACAGTCTAGTTGCTTAACCACAATTATTGTTTCCTGTGCCCTAATGAAAAGATAAAATGGATAAACCATAAAGGTTCGAAAAGAAGTGTTGAGAAAGATCTCCTGAACTTCACTGTCTCTAACATTGCTTATTCTTATGTTTAAAACTGAAAGGATTTTTTCTTCAATTCATTTTCTTATCACTATGATTGCAATCTTCTTGTATTTCTCTTCATCTAGATACTAAAGCAGTTCTGCCAGTGTCAACTTCTATAGAGTAGTCAGTAGTTTGTTTCCTTATTTTTAACTTATGTTAGCACAGACCTGAAAAAGCAAAGTTGCATTTGGTGGCTCTAAAACCAATAAGGTGGTTCCAGTCATATGGTTTTTGGGGAAGAAGTTCTCTGTGTATTATATGTATATAATATACATATAAATCTTCCCAGAAGCTTGTTTGGTAAATGAGAGAGGCACAGAGGCACTGTGATCAATGTATCAGTGTTTGTAATAAGGGAGCCACAAGACAGAAGAGAAACTTCCAGACCTTTCATCCTAAGAGCTTTGATCTGCATAAGTTTATAAATTGTTAAGTTGGGGAGGGATATAGGTTGTTTTTTTAAAATAAGCATGATCATAACCAAAGATCTGTAGAGTCATAGGATAATTTGTTTGGGAATAGGCCTCGGGATACTCCAGTCAGGACTAACATCCATGTTGAGCCACTAATTTTTTTTCATTTTTATGCATGTTGTCCCTTCTGTTCTTGCATCTTGTCGATGTCTTTCCTGACCTGAGAGCCCAAAAGAGGAGGCAGTAGATCCATAGGATCGAGTGAGTGCAGAGCAGAGGGGGACAATCACTTGCTGCTCCTGATCATACCATCCAGGATGTGTTTGGCCCCCTTTGCTGCTGGGACATGGCCCCATTTGCTGCCCACCACCACCCAGGGTCTTTCTCCCTGGTGATGGTACTGCCTGGGGTTCTCCCTTCCCAGGAGGAGGACTTTGCACTTGGTTCAGCCAGTGTATCCAGGCTATCCAGGTCCCTCTGGATAGTCCTGCCCTCAGGTATATGGACTATGCCCCACCACTTGGTGTGATCTGCAAACTGGATGAGAGTGAACTCCATAATCCTCTCTAGGTCGTTGATAAGGATGTTTAACAACACAGATCCCACCCAGCACAGCCCTCTGTGGTGCCTCAGTTGTTGTGGCCTCCAGGTAAAGAACCACCTCTAAGTCTGACCACCAAACAAGTTACTTTCTCTAGTAGCTGTGTATCCATCCAGACCATAACATTCCAACTGGGAGACAGAGAGAATTGTTGAAAGTCTGAAAAAAAAGTAATTTCCCTAAAGTCAAAGGGAAATTAAATCTGTTGATCTTCCATCATCCACAAACCTGTCATTTTATTCTGGAAAGCAAACAGTTTGTCAGGCATGAGCTGCCCTTAATCAATCCACGGGGACTGTTTCCAGCCACCTTCTCCTTGTGTGCCCATAAACACCTCCCAAAAGATCTTGTTCATGATTTTCCCAGGGACTGAGACCAATCAACCTGTAGTTAACAGAAGTTAGGGTGTGTTGATCAGAGAACTTTGCTGTTACCCGAGATTGGAGAAAAATGTGTTGACTTCTTTCTTTCCTGGGTTCCTGCACTGTTGTCCCACGTGTAACCATTTTTTTCCCCCTCAATTCTCTCTTCAATTTTTAGGTCATCTCTGCCTTCTAATTTGGAGATAAGACAACTGGAGGATGGCACTGAAGGGGTGTTTGCTCTGACCCAGCTAGTGAAACGTACCCAGTTTGGCCCATTTGAATGCAAGAGGGTTCTCAAGCTGGAAAAAGAATCCATTTTTCCTCTTAAGGTAAGATACAGCACATGAAAAGCAATAACAAGCAGTCAGTTTTACCTGTGATGAATTTATGCTGTATAAAATTATGTAAAAAAGTATGTGTAGGGGTAATATTTGGAACATCTTTTAGGTGTGCCCTGTAACAGATGAGCTAAACAAATATTCTCTGGGCAAGGTACAGAAGAACCAAACTAGAGGCTCATTTTGTTTATTTGAAGTGAATATTCTTAGATAAAGTCAGCAAGAGTGGTTGTCTTTCACCTTCTGCATGTGATGATACAAGAGGAACAACTATGGCAGTTAATGAGTCTCTTCAATTTGATTGTTTAGGTTTATGGAACATGCAGAATAAGTTGGGGTTTATTTCTGCTTTGCATTTGTTTTATTCCTCTCTTGACCAGTTTTGGTAGGAAAACTGCTACATTAAAAATGGAATTCAGTTTTTACTAATACCTAACCCAGGAGAAAAGATTTAGAAATGTGGCTTGGGCTGATGGGTGTTTCACACTGTGCTATTTGGATTCCCCTCCGTTCTCCTGTATCCAGTAATTTTTTGAGAAACTGGTGGCTATAGCAAGAATTCTTAGGATAGGAGTTCATTTTTTTCCCATCCTGCCCCTGGTAGTTTGTCTCAGACTTACTCATCTGGAGGTGTGACTGATAAATGAAAGATGCCTGATGCAAGAGTTGAGGCTTGCTCTGTCTCTGATGTACATTGAAAAGAAACCATTGCAAAAGCAGAAGATGAAATTTTTTCTTAACCTTGTATTATTTATTAGGTTTTTTCTTATATGCATATTTTGCGTGGTAGGTGTTCCAGAAGGATGGGCCCCTGGTATATTTTGACACCACAAACGAAGATGATTGCAACTGGATGATGATGGTGCGACCAGCCACGGAGTATGAGCATCAAAACTTAACTGCCTTCCAGCATGACAATGACATTTACTTCACCACCTGCCAGGACATCCCCCCAGGGACTGAGCTGCGAGTGTGGTATGCAGCTTTTTACGCCAAAAAAATGGAAAAGCCAGTGCTGAAGCAGGTCACTAGTGTTGCCAATGGTATGTGTGGGGGCCTTTTTTCCTTCCTAAGGGCCCAGTGCTGAGAGAGGGACTGACAGTCCCTTGCTGTTGTAGTTGACAGGGCTGTTTATCCAGTAGGCTCTGACCCTGAGTCAGGCTAACCTGCATACAGGGGGGCCCTGCAAGAAAGAAGGCACAGATTCTTCCCCGTGATACGGCCACAATTTTGCAAACAGATGGCCTAGTTGGTGATTTGAGTCTCTTCAGAGTGAACAAACTGGATAAAGAGTTCTTAACTAAAACGTTGGTGGTGGCATCCAAAGCATTTCTGTTTTCCTGGGTAGATGGGCAAAGGAACTCAAGCATCAGTGAAGTCTGAACATACATGCAGATTTTCTAAGAGAGCCGTTTTTCTTCAGTTGCAGTGAAAGTGTTTTGGTTTTGCACAGAACTGTATGTTTATCTTAAGACATGGGACCCACTAGAATAAGATCCACATGATTGTTTGTGCATTGGAAAGAAAGGCAGCAGATTTTTTAGAATCTGAATTAGAATTACCAGAAGTCTGTTGTTCCTCTGCGTCTTTGTTTTCTCCTACTTTTGCATCTCTACAGCTGAAAGGCATGATCCTTTAGCATTGCAAGGGTGTTTTCTTCCTGCTCTGGAGCTGGGAGTGTTCCCTGAATGGTATTATAATGGTATCCCTGCTATGCTGAGTATAATCCGGGGTGACAGATGCCTGGGGAGAGGCCATTGCCATCAGCTTTATGGCTGATCTTCATCATAAGCAGAGTCTCAAGTGCCACAGCTGAATTAATGCAGTTAGCAGGTTTCTGAATAATGAGATGTTTCTGGGCGGTATTGAGAGGTGTCATCTTTTTCCTCTTTAGTTTAACCTGTTCATGTATTTTTGCATGGCTATGGGTATTTAAAAGTATCATTTCAGTATGTCCTGCTCTTTCACTGTACACTCCAGAGAATTAGAGGCACATTGCATGAGATTCAGGAATAAGAATGTCCTGATGAAAATTTTACATGAGAATTATATTTGCAGGCATGTTATAAAGTAAAGCTTTTTGAGTGTGGTTTCTGCCCTCAGCCCAGAGCAAGAGAGTCAAAGGGTGTGGAAAATAAAGAAGATGAACTGTTTTTCCTCTTCACAGACATGTGCTTGGCAGTGATAGAATCTGAGAAAGAGGGGAATAAGGTCTCTTCAAAACCTTCATCTGCTGTCTTACCCCATAAAAAAACGAAGAAGTCCAGCATAGCAGCAGCTGATCCAGCAGGTAGGCAAAATTAGTGTTTTTTAAGGAGGTGAAGAACAGTCTACAGAGCTCTTAGGTGTAACACTTCTATCTATATGTATGTATATATACAGTTATATGTATCTTACAGCAAATTTTGAGAGGATTTGAAAGTCTGGATTTTTCTTTTAATTTTCATGGGCACAGTGCTTAAAATATATTTGCAGAAAGAAACAGAGGGGCCACTAAATCTTAGGCAGGTGATTTTCATGAAAAACACAACTGCTCCTGACTTTGGAGGTGTTTGGTGTTGGGGTAGGGACAATCCTAAAGAAAATCTTCAGACTCTGTGCAAAGTTCAAATGATCAGGTTCTAGAATAAAACCTCAGTCTGTGAGTAAATGTAAGAGCAATTTGGAAATGACAAATAAACTTACCATCCCCAAATTACAATTATGCCAGAAGCGTGTTAGAGTTCAGACTGTTCTGGATTACAGGAATTCAAATTTAAATAAACCTATAAGCAATACAGACACTCTTGGCAAAGAACATACGGCTGAAATATCTGGTGGTGTCATAGGAACTCCGTCCCAAAGATTCATTATGAATCTCTGATCAGTGGAACAATGAAATTAAGAACCCACTTAACACATTTCCATGTTAAAACATACAGGGTGCATAGTGTGGAGATGGAGATTAGAAGAAAACCATTTGGTGTCTGTTCTTTAAAAGGTCACTTTCCTAAATTTTGCTAATTAACAGTAGCCAGGAGGAGAGTTGTTGCAGATGTGTACAGGGCAATGTAGCAGAACATCCATTTGTTCATCGTGGATACTGTCATGGCTAAAAAGGGAAGTTCACTGGGGAGTTGTCTCTCCGTTTGGCATTAATGATTTTTATGGAGTGGGGGACTATGAAGAACTTGAACAGCCCCTTCTACATCCTTCATCCTGCTGTCTGAAAGTCCAACCTCAAGAGAAACAAACTGCTGCCTATTCTATTTTGGGAACCTTAAAACCTTCCCACTGATGTCGTGTTTTGGTGCTTCCAAGACAAAATACTCTGCTTTTGATTCTGACTCTTTGCCTCAAGTCATACAAAGCAGTTGCCAGCTGACAAATCTGTGGTTCCAAGTAAACCACGTTGCCCTGCAGCTGCCCTGGAAGGAAGTGGGGACTTAAACAGGGCCTGACTTCCTGACAAACCAGTGCACAAGTAGGGTTTTTGGGTTTATTTGAGGCAGCTGAGGAGCAAGGGAAGTGCAGAGTCAGGGAAAATTCAGTCATGCAGAAGCTTGGGGTTTAGGATTGCTGGTTTTGTCCTCCTGGACAGAGCTCTCAACAAGTTCTTTATGTAGCCTGTGAGGAAGGAGTTTCTGTTGCTGTATTGTCTAGTCATTTCTTATTTATTTATTTATTACAGCATGGGTGAGATCACACCTCTGTAGTGCAGCATGTTGGAGGTAACTTGTAGCAGGGAACAACCTCTGCCTCAGAGAATCTTTTATTTTGGTTTAAGAGCCAAAACTGAAAAGGAGGAAGAACTTCATTGTCCCATCACAGATGGGGTCCTCAGGTAGAGAGAGATGAACTGAGCTGCTAATGATCATCCAGAACACCTGGGGCAGAAACAGAGGCACAGTTTGAATTCCCTGTGCTGCCATTCACTTACCCAAAATTGAGTCATCCTCCTCCTCCTGGGGAGTCTTGTACCTTGTGGAATATTCAGCTTTGTGTGTGGCAAAAAAAATTCTCAGATCTGGCCCATATATATTGGATCCTCTTGACAAGTTCAGGCACATTATTCATGGACTAAAATACCATGGACTGTGAACAGAGTAACCATTTTCCTCTTTTTCACTCCAGTTCCATTTTCCCCCTAATTTCTTCTTTATTTTCGCCATCTGTCCTGAGCTGAAAAAAACATTAAATTAAAACATTAATATGGTGGTTTTATAGCACATTTGATTAATGGAACTGCTCAAACCCAGATTTTCACTGTCCTCATCCTTACTTCCATTAATCCAAATGCTGTTATTCTGCAATGCTCTACACAGAGAGCAAGGAGGCTTCTCCTGCTTCTCTCCTCAGCTGACCCAGAAGAGCACTGGTAATTCCAGTTTTAAAGGTGCTAAAATTGCTTTATATTGTGCCTTTGATAATCACAGTTCTTTAGAAAGTAGTAAAGGAAGGCTCAAGACTTTACAAGAGCACTGATACTCTCTCCTGACATTTAGTATCTTCTGATATTTCAATGTTCATGTTTGGAATCCTGAAGTGGTCCCAGCTGCCCCCATGGGCCTTTTGCTGATTAAATTGTAACCTGTGATACTCAATTGCAAGATAA
Source organism: Sclerurus mexicanus (assembly GCA_013396755.1). Lineage (NCBI taxonomy): Eukaryota > Metazoa > Chordata > Aves > Passeriformes > Furnariidae > Sclerurus > Sclerurus mexicanus. The sequence goes on along the minus strand of VWZF01001538.1, from coordinate 111,386 downwards.
ACGAAGCTGCAGGGATTTACCACTTTCCAGTTTTTGAGGCTCTTCAGTATTTCTTCTTCTTGTGATTTAGTGAACACTTCAGAAGGCAGTGGAACTGCAGAAGCAAAGCCCAGCCAGTGGACCTGTAAAGTGTGTTCATCTGCTTTCCAAGAGCCTCAGTTGCTGACAGGTAAGAAATGCCAGAAATTCAGGAGAGAATACTGAGAATCATCAGCAGAATTCTGCTGTTCCAGAGCTGTGAAGCCATGCACCATCTATGATGCAGTAAGATAAAGGTTTTAGGTTTTGTGTTTCTTTAAGAAAAAGGGTAGTGGGGAAGGTAAAACAGTGATATTTTGGATGTGAGTGATCAGTCTTTGGGCAAACAACTGTAATGTTGAATCTAGGAGAAATAAAACTGTTGTCTAGAAGATGACACGTGACTGTGAGGAAAATCAAGGATGGGGAGCTGCATGAGCAGTGTGTGAGGTCAGTGGTGCCAGCTTATACTTTGTGATATTGTCTGTCTGGTATTTATGGCACAGATTTAGTAAAGGTAATGAAATCCACATTTTCTTTCTGCTTTTTGTTTGCAGCTATTTTATGCAGCTTTCAAAAGAACTTAAAATATATAGAAGGTCTGACCATTCGATGCATCATTTTTGAAAAGGGGCCTTGGGCCCCTAAATAACTTGGGCATTTGGAAAAACATACCTGTTATTAGGGAGCACAACCTTTCTTACACTGATAGCTAACAAATCTCTTAAAAAATTCAGTCCCTGTAACTGTTTCAATGTTTAAAAAATTACATACTTTTATTTAGGGAGGTATTGGGACTGCTTTTGTAAGAATTTGGAGTGAGTCTCTGCAAAGTGAGATGGGCCTGATAGATGGGCTTCAGCTGGGTCCATCTGAATATTTCATGACAGTTTCTTTCCTCCTTACTCCCTTATTCTTTCCCACCCACCCAGAGCACTTGCTGAGTCACCTGGAACAAGCCAAAGGTGCCCCCCAACCCAGCCCAAACGATGCTGTGGTGGAGAAAGCAGCAGAGGCTCCCCCCACAGATCAGCCAGTGCCAAGTGATGCAGCCAGTGCCAGCACAGACTCCAGGAGAAAGGCCAGGAGGGGAAGAAAGGCCAAAACAGCAAAAGCAGAAACACCTCTTGTGGTTGATGAAGAGAAAGATCCTGCAGGTAAAACAGGACTTGGGAAAAGGTTAAGCAATATATCCACTCATACATCTGTATTGATGCCTTCTCAAGAATGCCTAAAAGGTACCACAGAGACACGAGGGAGGTTTGCAGTTGGATTACTAAATCAGACAATTTACAAGCTCTGTTAATTATCTCTGAGGGCCTTGTCTACACTGAATATTGCAGCACCTACACTTAGATTGCCTGTGTTCTCCTGTGATGGTTTTAGTAATAGAGAGGCCCAGAGAAACACAGGGTAGTTGTTGTGAGACCTGCCTTGCTTTCTGCAAGAAGGAACAGGAGAGAAAGTGTCTTTCCTCTCAAGATACCTTCCTCTCAACCTTAAGGTTTATTCTTGAAAGAGGCCTTTTCCAGGGCATTATATTCCTTGAAAGGAAGTTCTAGTAGGAAATTTCACAGTGTGTAGTCAGCTGACCCTTTAGTAATAGGTTGGAAAGGTAAGAAGTGAGATATTGGCTACATCTTACTTGTCATTCAGTAACCACTTGCTCTGTCTTGCAAGTGACTTGTTAGCAATCCACTATTTGTCATTGACAAATAACATTTGGGAACTCCATGGGGTTCAACAAGGCCAAGTGCAAGGTGGTGGTATCAGTACAGGCTGGGGGATGAAGGGATTGAGAGCAGCCCAGCCGAGAAGGATGTGGAGGTGCTGGTGGGGGAGAGGCTGGAGATGAACCAGCAACATGTGCTGGCAGCTCAGAAACCATCCATGTCCTGGGCTGCCCTCAAGGGAAGGGGTTCTGACCCTCTGCTCTGCCCTCATGAGACTCTCCTGAAGTGCTGCATCCAGCTCTGTGTTCCTCAGCACAGCAAGGATGTGGAGCTATTGGACTGGGTCCAGAGGAGCCCAGAGACCTCTCCTGTGAAGACAGGCTGGGAAAGGTGGCCTTGTTCAGCCTGGAGAAGGGAAGGCTCCAGGGAGACCTGAGAGCCCCTTCCAATGCCTGTAGAAGTCCTACAAGAAAGATGGGGACAGATGTTTTATCAGGGCCTGTTGTGACAGGACAAGAGGGAATGGCTTTAAACTAAGAGAGGGTCATTTTAGATTTAAGGAAGAAGTGTTTTACAATGAGGGTGCTGAAACACTGGGAGGGGTTACTCAGAGAGGTGATGGATGGCCCATCTCTGGACACATTCAAGGGCAGTTTGGACAGGGCTCTGAGCAAGCTGGTTTAGTGAGAGATGTTCCTGCCCATGCCAGGGGATTGGACTAGATGCCTTACAAGGGCCCTTTCCAACCCACACTGTTTTATGATTTTATGAACATGTTTGTGCATAATTTATGTGTTCAGTGCCACATCTCGTTCCAGATTCTGCATTTGAGGTTTTACTTCTAGCTATCCACATTAACACTGCATTTCTGTGGGGTGTTTGCAGTGGAACGTGTGGCCGACGTTGCAACTGAGGTCCCTCCAGAAGAGGTAGCCCTGCCTCCAGCTGCAGAGGAGAGGATCATGGATTTGGTCTTAGGAAAGATGCCTAGCACCACGAACAGCATCAGTTCAGTGACAAAGTAAGTGTTCTGGGATGCAGAATTTCCTCTTAGGTTAATGAACATTATGTAGCTTGTAACATCCCTGCTCGACTTCTGGGCCCACAAATGCTCTTTTTTGTCAGCATAAAATTGTGATGCTGCTGCTGCTGCTGCTGCAAGAGCTGACTTTGAGTGCACAGAGGTGGCCTGTGCACTGGAAGATGATGCAATATTGGTGGCAGAATTTTGGAACATAAATAAGAATTTCATTTTCCATCACGTCACTGCTTTTATTCAGTGTGATTCCAAAAGCCTCCTGCAGCTGCAAGGTGAAATATTACTCTCTATTGAATGTTGGTGATAAGACAGGCAAAGATATTTTTGCTAAAAAAATATGCTAAACATTATTAGTATTCAATCTTGCTTGTCATGTTAACTCATGAATGACTTCATGTTGGTTTTGTGTGTCATACTTCATATTTAGAGCAGTGAGAGGGGAAAACTTCAATATAACAGAACCTCAGGAAGACTCAAGTATAATTTGATTAATTTAGATTCTTTTGTGTCTTTTTATCTCAGTAAAATTGACCTTTGTTAGTTGGGGGTTTTTGGTATAATAAAGCACTCGATTTTTCAATATTAGCTAGTAAGTAATGGTATATATTGAAGTCCTCAGCAGACACAAAGCCATCCAAAGTGCATTTCAGAATGTGGTTGTGCTGGGAAATAGCACAGTGCCTTTCACATGGGAGCTGCCAAGCTTTCCAAGCTGAAATAGTGCTGATGTTTTCAGAGGATGAGCAGAACAGATCCTTTCTGTTCCTCTTGAGGGGGCCGGCAAAGGGAATCTCTGCTGCTGCTGCTTTTTGCCTCATTTATGCTGGGTGAAGATAATTTGGAGTGAGACATGCTCTGACATCTGCTGCTTCCAGGGGGGCCACCTTGGCATTGAGGAAGCTCCATCCAGGCTCCCTCCCTCCTGCCAGGAGCTGAGCATTAACACTCCTCTAGCTTCTGCCAGCTGGTGGAACTCTCTTGCAACCTGTGGGATACCTTTCAGTCCCTGCCTTTTTCTCTGATCCAGTAGGTTTGCTCATCACCAAAACACCATGTCCCTCAAAAGAAGTTTAATTCTCTCCAGTAGACACGGAATACGGCGGAAGCTGATAAAGCAGCTTGGGGAGCACAAGCGAGTCTATCAGTGCAGTATCTGCAGTAAGATCTTCCAGAACAGCAGCAACCTCAGCAGGCACATCCGTTCTCATGGTGGGTTTGCTCTTTGCCTCACTTGGGGATTGATTCCATCTCTTGCTGGTTCCACCTCTGAGTAAAAGAGCTGGGCTACTTTTGGATATTGGGATACATAACCATAAGAGAGCTCTTTTTGCTTTAACTCTCTCTAGGAAACTCTTCTAGTTATGCAGACCAAAGCATGAGAAGATAATAGTTGAAAGTTGGAGTATATAAAATTTTAATTAAATACAACTTTTAAATGAGGGCAGGGATGCAATGTTTATTCCAAAACTATTCTTGCCTTTACATAGGGACACGTGTCACCCCCACTTTCACAGGCACGTGGGTTACGTAGCTGTGTAAATGTCAGCTGAGTGCTTTTTCACTTGGGATCTGCAGTTCCAGGGCTTTGTGTCCTATTCTAAGGGTTCAGTGAAAAATAATCACTGAAAAAGGGTGGGGGAACTAAACAAAATTGTTGGAAAAGGATAAAATCCATTATTTTGATCTCCTGAATTATTCTTTTTCATTGCTAGCCTGTTTGTTTGCACTGCTCGTGCTCTGGTTTCCCCTGTCTTGCTTGGAGTTGATTATTTTCAATCACTGACTACTTTTCTTTTGTCTTGATTGATCCCCTCAGGTGACAAACTATTTAAATGTGAGGAATGTGCAAAGCTATTCAGCAGGAAGGAGAGCTTGAAGCAGCACGTTTCATACAAGCACAGCAGGAATGAAGTGAGTGGAAATGACTCCTTGGGCTCTTGCTGAGGTTGGGTGGAAAGGTACAGTGAGATTCCAGGTGCCAGCTGGGCAGCTTGGGTCAGTTCCATGTGAGCAGGGATCCCACGGGAGTGAGACAAGAGTGGCAGGGAGAGGTAACATCTTCTGCTTGATGAATTTGCAAAGTGTGGACACGCTCTTGGGCATACAAGCCTTTTCCATACCCAAATTTCCAATAGTAAGTTGCTTTCTGGCATCAGTTACAGCAAGACAAGCTGGAGTTAGCTGGACCTGCATGATCTAGAGGTGAAATCTAACTTGATTTTATAGTATTAAATAGAACTGTTCCATTCTTGTTTGCTTGTGTTTTTCATTTATCCCCACCTACAGTGTCCTTCAATGTGTGAACTGTGGGTAAAGAGTGGGAACTTTGCCTGTTGGTGAGGGCCCTCTGGTGCTGCTGCCACAGAAATATTAAACACACCTGTAATGGCACCTTATTAGTGAATATTTCCATTTCTGCTTGGCATCAAGGTCCTTGGCTCTCAGTTTGCTGCCATCTGTTCTGGAGGATGAGTCAGATCACATCTTATTTCCCAAACATTCTGCCTCTGTGTTGGACTGGGGGGTTATCAGGAAGACTGTTACATGCACACAGCAGGTATATGGGGGGCATTTTTTAATAGCTGTAGGAACATGGCAGGATGACACACATCAGAATTTTGCATCAATGTGTATTTAAATGTCATATCTAAGGAAGAAAAGTTGGAAAAGAAGTTGAGATTTAGAATTTCTCTGTCAGACATGGCTTTGCTTTTCCCCCACTTAACCACCTCGTGTTTGCAATCCTCAGGTTGACAGTGAGTACAGGTACAAGTGCCCCACGTGTGAAAAGGCCTTTCGGATAGAGAGTGCACTGGAATTCCATAACTGCAGGACAGGTGAGAATGGATAACTGCTCCATTTTGGGGAAGTGTCCCCAAGTCAGTCTCAGCACAGAAACTACAGAAAGGGAGTAGGAATTTAGGGGTTTTATCATCCTCACAAGAAACAACCCAACCTGCTTCCCTCAAAAAGAAAAAAAAGTTCTTTTTGATAAGGAAAGTGAAACCAATAATCTGTAAAGCAACATGTCCAGTTAGGTATTTAGTTAGGCTCTGTTTAGTATCTCTTGCTCACATAATATCCTCGCTGGTATTTTATTTGTATGTCACAGATTCCCTGTCACCATCTCTGTTTCATTTTCTTTCCTGAAACTACGTTTCACTTCATTTCTCTGAAACAGAGGAACTGGAAGCGGGGCCAGTACTAAGGATAGTTGTAGTCATCTGGAATTACAGTTTTATTCAGCTTTTTCATGCTTTCTACTAGCAGGAGTCTCTAGAAGCTTTTTTCTTAGGATCACTAGAAAACCTGTTCTTGTCTCCCATACCCATCCCTTGTGGTTACTCACATTATTTTTGCTGAGTGATCATGTGCTTAGAAAATGGACCCACAATAATCATCAGTCAAGTATCCCCCAGGTAATTGCCCCTTAGAGCACCATTCAAAGCAGGGTTTCTCATTTCCTTTCAGAGGGAGTCTGTATAAAACCTCAGCCCTATGCAGAATGGAAAGTCATGCCAAGTAACCTCAGTATTCTGTTTACTCAAGGACAGCAGCTTGTTTTCTCTCTGAGTTGACCAATACAAGCAGCAGTTTTTCATAGAATACAATCACAGAATCATTAAGGTTGGAAAAGACCTCCAAGATCATTGAGTCAAACCTTTGACTGAAGAGGTTGACGTTTTCTCTGTTCTTCAAGGCATCAAATTGTAATTTCTTTGTGATCACTGCAGCACTGGCAGATTCCATCTACAGGACCATGTTTTTGTGTTCCAACAGGAGTCTCAACTACTGACTACAAAACAAATTCCCCATAGGCCTATTGTCGTGCAATGGTATATTTTTGAGATTTTATACTTTCTTCTGGAGAATTCTGTCCTGGCTGGTGTCAGGAGCCAGTGCTGGCAGAAATATTCCAGGGCTTAGACACAGCTGTGATGCTGTGTTGCTGTATGTTTAGTGATTTTACCAAACCTTTTTTCACTAAATCAATATTACTAAATATTTGAATCAGTTATAACAGAACCCACTCCAAAACTTAATTTTAATGTATGCCAGACCACGGTGGAAATAGCCCACGTGGGGAAGTTACAATGCTAGATTCCATGTTCAGGTTTTTTTCTTTTGAAAAAGAATAAAAGAATAAAAGTAAAGAAACACACATGCTTTTGCATTTCCCTCCTCAATCCATATAATGATGAACAGAAGAACTGTCTGTCTCACAAACATACAAAACCTGATCCCATCTGTAAAGAGCTGCATGGTTTCTCTTCCTTACAGATGACAAGACATTCCAGTGTGAGATGTGTTTCAGATTCTTTTCTACAAACAGCAATCTTTCAAAACACAAGAAGAAGCATGGGGATAAGAAGTTTGCATGTGAAATCTGCAATAAGATGTTTTACAGGAAGGATGTCATGCTAGACCATCAAAGAAGACACTTGGAAGGTAAATTTACTGCAGATCAACCTAATTATTACTCTTGAAACAGCAGGAGAGGTGAGAAAGTTAAGGAAATGATTATGTGCATTAGATTCTTCTGGATGGTTGCTGTCTTTTTGTTCCGTTGTCAGTTACCTGATCCAGAGTAGCAAGTTTCAGCAAAATATGACATCTATTAAAAGTAATAATCATGGATCCTGGAGGGGAGCTGTCTAATTCTGTGAGAAACTTTCTAGGAGATGAGCCCCTTTTTTTCAGCCTCATGGTTGAATCCACTGCTACCAACAGCCATGTGAAAGCTGCTTGGCTTATTATGCAGCAGTTTAGACTAGCTGATTTTAATTATATATTTTTCTTTGTTTTGAATTCCATTCTTCCTTTTCTAGAAAACTGTGTGGTAACTTGAAAATCTGAAGGCAGAGAATTAACTCGCCATGTACAGCTGGAAGTGACTACTATATAAATATAGTAGTACTGGATTGCTGTGGGATGTTATCTTTCAAACACTTGGGAATATATGAGAATAAGATTATGAGAGTTTGCTGTTCAAAATCTCAAGCATTTAAGATGATGCTGGATTCTTGTCTGTCCCTCCTCTCCCTCTTCTTAGTGAGGGGGAATTGCTGAGCCAGATATTTGACAGAAGTACCAAGGCCTATTAGATCTGCCTGTTTCCTGCTGTTGACAACAAATGTCTGTTTTCAGACACTTCACACTTGGTGGAATAGCCAATAAACCATAATACATTGTGGGAGACTGCTTTTACATTCTTAAGAGACTCTTTTAATTTAGAAATCACCCTTTTGTTACCAATTAAATCCTGCATCGAGGCCCTTCTTCGCAGTACTCCCCTGAGAGAGCATGCAGATTGGAGTGGAAAACCATGGTTTATTTTTTTGTTTTGTTTTTTTGATGGGGACTGTTCTGTTAAGGGGTGAGGCGTGTGAAAAGAGAAGACTTTGAGCACAGCACGGAGAACATGGTTCGCTACAAGAAGGAGCCCTCGGGGTGCCCCGTGTGTGGGAAGGTAGGTGAGAGTGCCAGGTCTGCATTGTAGCTCCAGGGATGCCATGGCTTAGTCCAGAGAGGAGAAGACTTGAGAGGGGATCTCATGAACACACACACACACAAATACCTCCAAAGGATGCCAAAAGGATTGCACCGGGCTCTTTTTGGTGGTGCCCAACGACAGGACGAGGAGCAATGGCTGTAAACTAAAACACAAGAAGTTCCACTTCAGCTTCTTTCCACAGAGGAAGAACTTCTTTCCACAGAGGGTGGCAGAGCACTGGAACAGGCTGCTCAGGGAGTTTGTGGAGTCCAGTCAAGATATTACTCTTTAAACAGTCAGAGCTCCATTGTATATCCAAGCCCATTGTGATGGTGGGAGCTGTTGGGACTAAGATAAGAACAAAACTAAAGTTCAGGCTTGGCCTTTTCTCAGGACACGTAGGACAGTGTAGAGTGTCACATGTGCCAGTGAAATCTCCTGGCTTGTGGTATTTAGAGTGGGGGTTTTCTTGCTGGAATGTAAACAGCTGGAATTGGCTGTGTGCATTGGGAATCATTTTCCATTAGGAATTGAAGTGAACTCATGGCACAGTCATGGCATTGTTGCATTTGGGTGTTTAATGCTCATGATCTTAAGTTACTTTTATCACAGGTACAAAGACTGTGAGTTTAAGAAGGGATTTTATAAATGCTTAATGATTCAAGGTGCAGAATGTCCTTGAGCAGCTCTTTAAGGTGGATTGTAGACCTCTGGTTTTGATGCTTTGGATGTGTTACATATCAGTCAAGGCAGATTTTGTGGATATAGCTTTTTATAGATAGGTGGAACATTCACGATTCAAAGGACACTCTAAACATTTCTAATTCCACCCCATGTAATTCTGCTGCAGCTCTTTTGGAAGTCCACCTCTGATGAGTGGCCAGTTTCAGGCAGTTCTTGGAACTGTGCCCGTGGCTTTTGCCATGCCAGCAGTTTCTGAGGTAGCCTGCTGGCTGGCTAACAGGAGATCCTACATGTTTCTGGCCAGAATGAATCAAAAAGACAGGAAATATATTCTGTGCTCTCCACTGGATAAGTTGCAAAGAACTGTAGCCCTGCTGGACATGATCCAAAAACCCTTCCTTTCTTCTTCTTTTCTTTTAGGTATTTTCATGTAGGAGCAACATGAACAAACACCTTCTAACACATGGAGACAAGAAATACACTTGTGAAATCTGCGGGCGTAAATTTTTCAGGGTGGATGTGTTGAGAGATCATATTCATGTCCATTTTAAGGTATTGTGTTAATATTTAATTAGAAAAGGCAGATTGTTTTGACATAAGTAGGTTATCACTGAATTGTAAGGAATTGAATTGAAAGGGAATTGTATCACTCAGTGCTTCTCATAAAGATGCCTTTATAGATGTAATACTGTATCAGCTGAGTCTCTTTACATTAAAGTAATGTACACAGAAAACAATTTAATGCTCTTTGTTTGAATAAACAGTAGTCATGGGCAGAGGAACTTTGTTGACCTAGATTGAATGAAGCAGGAGAATATTTTAAATAAATAATATTACAGCAATTTTTAATGCAAGGCAACAAAAGGTGACAAGGCCTTGCCTTTTGAAGAAGAAGTTTAATCCCTTAAAAAAATATTCTTTCCCACTCTACACAGGACATAGCCCTCATGGATGATCACCAGAGAGAAGAGTTCATTGGTAAAATTGGAATCTCATCAGAGGAAAATGATGACAACTCTGATGAAAGTGCAGATTCTGAGCCTCACAAGTATAGCTGCAAAAGGTGCCAGGTAGCTTTAAATACTTTCAAATTAACTTGTTTTGGGATGAGGATGGGAGAGTGCAGATGTTTATAAATCATTCAGAATTTTAAATAACATTAAGGGCCTTCAAAGAGAAGGCCAGCCCACAGGTCTGCTGTGTTTGTTACCTCTAATCTGTGAAGTGATGCTGTTCCATAAGACTTTAGGTGATGTCTGTCGTAGCTGTAGCACTTCCAGGACCTAACTTGGAATCACTGCCCTGCGATGCCTGCAAATTCCAGGTGTCCTGAAGCCAGTGCCAAAGCTGACTGTGCAGACTAGAGCTCACCATGGCCCTAGAGCTCAGCAGGCATTTTTTATATCTGTGGCATCCTCCCTTTGACAACCGGTAGAGCTTAAACACAGCTCTCCTCAAGGATGTTCCTCAGTGCAGGAATAATTGGGGGTCCTCTTCTTGTGCAGCGTAAGACATGGAGACACCGTCTCAACCAGGTTTTCCAAACAAACTGATGCCCTGTAGCAGTGTGCTTGCAGCAGCCAAAGGGCTTCAGGCCTAAATGCGGCTTTCACAGGTTTTTCGCCTAGTGGCACACAGGATATTTGACACACAGGATAGTTAAGTGACACACAGGATATTCATGTCGACTCAGGCCGACTCGCCATCCTGGCAATGCATTTCCAGCTCATTGCTGTGCCCAAGGACTTTTTCCCCCTTTCATTCACTATTGGTTCCTTCCCCAGCTGACTTTTGGCAGAGGGAAGGAGTACCTGAAGCACATCATGGACGTGCACAAGGAGAAGGGCTATGGCTGTAGCATCTGCAACCGGCGCTTTGCCCTGAAGGCGACGTACCACGCGCACATGGTCATCCACCGGGAGAACCTGCCCGACCCCAATGTGCAGAAGTAAGCTTAACACGTGGAACTGTCCTCTTGGAGTTACAGTGGCTCTGCCACCTGGGGCTTTTAGAGAACCAGTGACAGGACACGAGGGAATGGCCTGAAATTGAAGGGGAGGTTTAGGTTGGGTGTTGGAAGAAGGTTCTTCCCCCAGAGGGTGGTCGGGCACTGAACAAGCTCCCCAGGGCAGTGGGCACAGCACCAAGGCTGACAGAGCTCAAGAAGTGTTTGGACAATGTTCTCAAGCCCATGGTATGACTCTTGGGGATGGTCCTGTGCGGGGCCAGGAGTTGGACCTTGTGGCTCCCTTCCAGCTCAGCATATTCTGTGTAACTGGTCTGTACTACAGTATCTGAAAACTATAAATGGGTGTTAAAATGGTTTTTTTAGAATCCTGAAAGACATATCACTGGTGGGTGACTTCACACACATGATTAATCAACAGCCTCCCAGTTTGGCCTTCACAAAGCATAAATCAATGATTTTACTAGATTTTTTTTTAAAACTATTATTTGAGTGAATAGCAATGCCAGGCTGCTCCAAGCTTGCAGTCATCTTATGGGTTTCTTGAGGCCCCTTTTAAAAATTCATTAATGTGTCAAGGAACTTTTATAGTAATTAGTACTAGCAAATGAAATAGAGTTACTGACAGAGATGCCTGAAAATCACTTCTATCTCAAGAGAAGAATCACAGTTTTTGGTCTCTTTGGTTTCAGATATATCCACCCATGTGAAATCTGTGGAAGGATTTTTAACAGTATAGGAAATCTGGAAAGACATAAGCTTATACATACAGGTAAAAATGTTGTCTTTCTTTAAAATTATCAGTACTAAAAAGAAATTTCTATTGCCAATGTGTGTGTTTTTTTTTTTTTTTTTTTTGGCTGGAGGAAATAAATTATGGGTTTTACTGTAAGTTACAGTCAGATAAATGCTATATTTTTGCTTTTAGGGTAGGCTGGTTTTCTAAGGCAGGTAATTTTAATGAGGTTTGATCTGGGCACACACTCCAAATTCCTGGTTAATATGTTGCAGGATTCACCTAATTCTGTATTCTGTACTTCCCCAAATCCTTATCCATGCCACCTTCTCACCATTACACAGGCTGAAAACTGCTACTGCAAAATCATTTTTAACAGCTCATTACTATTTCATGCTACTCAGTATTTTCCTACCTTAGGCTTTACCCTTTTTTTTTCAGATCTCACACAAAGAAACAGCTTTTCTCTCTCTCCAAAATCTCCTAATTTAGTTTGGGCTACAATATGCATGAAAGGTGTGGTTGACAGCACAGGGGAGTCTTGCCCTCTTTAGTCACCACTTTAGTCAGTTTTTAGGAGAAGCACATTTTTCATTAACATTTTTTTTGTTTACGTTGTCTTTTAAATTTATTTTTAAGGTGTAAAAAGTCATGCTTGTGAGCAATGTGGCAAATCATTTGCTAGGAAAGACATGTTAAAAGAACATATGCGAGTCCATGATAATATCCGAGAATACTTGTGTGCAGAATGTGGCAAAGGTATGTCTGATGCCTTGTTTTCCATTCATTGTGATACTGAATAGCAGGTGAATATCTGAATTAAAACTTCCATTCTTAGACTGTTGGGAAGGTCTGGGAGTGCTGTAAATCCTGCATTTTTGAGAGGTAGGAACTGTATTAATCAGGAGCCTTATGGTTACATAAACTTGCTCTGATTGTATCCAATTTAGTTTTGTGGCCTGTAAGAAAACACTGATTTTTATAACATACCTGACTGGGTTCTAATGCATTTGCAGCACAAAAGTGAAAGAAAGTTGATTTTTTTTCCATTCTAGACTTGTTTTCAGGCTTAAGAAATAGAGTAATTCCTCTCTTTAAGAGCCTTTAGAGTCAAAGTCGCTTTGACTTTTTTAATTGCTCATGTTACAACTTGAGCAAATCTGAACTGGTGTTTTAGTGGAAGGCAGTAGTAAATCTGACACCTCTAATGATGCTTTATCTTTGCTTGTCCCTGCTGTTTTGCTTCTTCCTCAGTGGTTACTCACATGTTTTCCAGAGCTTTTTCCTGGAATTAAAATAATAATGTCAATGTGCATTGCTACATAAACAATTAAAAATATGCAATTGTGGACTCGCAGCAAATACAAGCTTAGAGCTTTTGGCAACCACGTGATCATCCTGAGTTGCCTGAAGGTGGGAGCAATGGAGTAACTGTCCTGCTGTGCCTTTTGTCTCACAGGAATGAAGACAAAACACGCGCTTCGTCACCACATGAAGCTCCACAAAGGGATTAAGGAATATGAGTGCAAGGAATGCCACCGAAAATTTGCACAGAAGGTCAATATGCTGAAGCATTACAAAAGGCACACAGGTGAGCACTCTGAAAGTGCCACTGACTCAGTGAGTGCTTCCTAAGAGAGCCCTTAGCTAGAACAGTCAGAGGGTAACAGGAAAACTCAAAATACACATATTCTGCTTTCTGGAAAGGGAGATTTTGTTCTCTTCTCAGCCAAGACCGCCTTCTCTACAGTTTGAAAGACACAGTTTAGTTGGTTTCAAGTCCTGCTTTTTTGAGAGTGGTTGTTTTGGTGTAGGGTAGGTCTAGTGTTGGCTTTGTTTTCAGTTAGTCTTCAGGTTCTCATTTCCCAAAACAGAATTTTACCTCCCCCATCAGTTTCTCTTGGATTTATTTTCTGCCAGATATAGTGCCATGGCTTAGATAAAAATAGCTGGTGAAGCTGGGCTGCTTCTACTTGTTTGGCTGTGTTTTTTATATGTTTTTAATGTTGGTAATGTGAGACTCTGAATTGTCCCACATACCTTAAGCTGCTTTGACAGATGCTAAATGTGCTCTTCATGCAGGAATCAAAGATTTCATGTGTGAACTCTGTGGCAAGACGTTCAGTGAGAGAAATACAATGGAGACTCACAAGCTGATTCATACAGGTAAACCCTCTAAAAAACAGTTTCCAACAACAATATCTTAATTTTGTTCCTAGGCTTGCTTTAGACTGGCCAGTCTTGGAACTGGTGTCACCAAACATAAGTAGCAGCTCGCGTTGAGATGTTGACAATACGATACTCATCTGTTGGGTTTCCTTCCATCTGCCACCAGTAGGAAAACAGTGGACATGTTCAGTCTGTGATAAGAAGTATGTCACTGATTACATGCTGCAGAAGCACATCCAGCTCACTCATGATAAGGTGGAAGCCCAGAGCTGCCAGCTGTGTGGGACAAAGGTTTCTACCAGAGCCTCCATGAGTCGGCATATGAGGCGTAAACATCCAGAGGTGAGTTAGTTTGGCGGGTGGATTGTGGGGTGGTTTGGTTTTGGGGTTTTTTAAGGATGATCATGGCCTTGATCATGGACTTGAAAGGAATTAGTTTTTTTTCTCTCTCTTTTTTTTCTGTTCTTTTGGGGCCAATTTTAGGTAGTGTCTGTGAGGCATGCACTTAACTGAATCAACATTTCACTGTGTTATGTTTTAGTAGTAAATATATCTGGTTGCCAGTCCCTAAAAATTAAGTTCTTCTGATTATTTAAACCCCTTTTCTTTTTCTGCCTCAGCTTGAATGTATGTTTTTTCATGTTTGGTCTTCATCCATTACTGAATATAATAGATTCTTTTTTCCCCATTGTGTTCTCAAGTATTCAGAAGTGATCTGAAAGAAGTGGTGAAGAGAGAAGTGGTGGCAGCATCTGCTGATGATACAAAATTATTCTCAGTATTAAAGATGAATGCTGACTGGGGAGAACCTGGATTAGAGGGATGTTTTGTCTGACCCCAACAGGGTTTTTTTTGCTGTTCTCATTTTCTGAATAGCCATTGTGTTTCTCCTCAGCATTTCTTGTTGAGGTTCAACTAAGGCTTGTCCATTCCCTTTGAGGCTTTTTATTTTTAAAACTAACAATTTACCATTATTGTCGCTTTGCCCTTTTATCATGATGACTGTGAAGGAAGTCAACAAAGTCCTTTATTTATTGATTTGGGGATTAAAAATGCTCTCTTCTTTGATGAGCTGAGATGTATAGATTCAACTGAAAATAATGAAGTAGCACACAGGGGTTTTTTCAAACACATAGTTTTCTATATAATTCACTTTCCAGTGGGTTGTGTTCTGTCTAGAATATGAAAATAAATATATTCTTCTATTGGTGTCTCTAAACTTTGCTGTTTTTCAGTGAGAATGAGAAGATTTTATGCCAAAAGGTTATTTAGAAAAAAGCCATGGTTAACTCCCTCATATTAAGGGATGTGTGTAAAATGTTAGATTACATCATTTTTGCTTTGTGACTGGATTTATTAGGGAGATGCTGTATTGTTTGACTGCAGTTCACCAGCTGATACCTCTTTGTCTACAGATCCTTTCAGTGAGGATTGATGATTTAGAGCAGCTGCCAGAGACAACTACCATTGATGCCTCTTCAATTGGGATTGTTCAGGTAAATTCCAGGCCCACTGGAGGGTGAGGTGGGGATATTTTTGGTACATAACATAGCAGAGCACAGGCTGTGGGTGAGGAATGTGCTTTTTCAGGGTCAGCCCCAGTGTAACATGTCCAAGCAGCTGCAGGTTCTTGGTCTGCTTGGTTGTATTACAGGAGTGCTGGTAAAACAGAAGTAATTACAGGGTGAGGTCTCATTCCCTCAAATCAGGTTTTTGCTAAAGTTTGTTTCTGTGCTTGAGAACTGACAGTAAAACAGCTTCAGGTGATAGGCTCTTACTTGGAACTTCACTAAGCAAAAGGACTTGATGTTTTGTTTGGAAATGTGTTGCTCCAGCCGGAATTAGCCTTGGAACAGGGCGAAGTACCAGAAGGGAAACAGCATATAAAGGCTCCTAAACGTGGCCAGAAACGAAAACAAAAGTCAAGTGAGGAGGAGGAAGCTCAAGTGCCTGAGGATCCTGCCTTCAGTGAATACCCAGAGAAGGAAGGTGAATTCACGGGGAATGTTGGAGATGAGACGAATTCAGCTGTCCAGAGCATCCAGCAGGTGAGCTCCAGCAGCAAGGTGGTGGGTCACAGGCATTGCTTGGAGGGATAACCTTTCTTTTTGGCTAATTGCAAACACAAAAGTGTGATTGGAATATTTGGAGCTGATTTGATAAACCATCTTAATGCAAAGATGGATAGAGACTTTTAAAAAACAAGGAGTTGCACGAGTAAACTCCTTACATTTGTTTTCATTGCCTTTGGTGTTGTCACCTCCTTGTTTGCCAGGTGCCACTAACTGGCTGAAGCTGTGATTAAAAGCTTGTTAATTGGGCTGCTTGTTTAGAATGTTGCATATCCCTCTCTCCCACTGCCATCTTACTTCTGTATGTGGAAATCATTATGTCCCAGGCTTTCTATGTTCCCCTCTGTGTGTGACTTCTCCTGCTGGCAGCAGCAACACGTTGAGCCCCTCAGGTGGTCTTCCTTGACGATATTTGATGGGTGCAAGGTATAAGGTCGAGGTCACCGTTGTGTTTTCCCACAGGTGGTGGTGACCCTCGGCGACCCGAACGTCACAGCCCCTTCCAGCTCCGTGGGGCTCACGAACATCACCGTCACTCCCATCACGACAGCAGCAGCCGGAACCCAGTTCACAAACCTCCAGCCGGTGGCCGTGAGCCACCTGGCCACCCCTGAGCGCCAGCTGCAGCTGGACAACTCCATCCTCACCGTCACCTTCGACACCGTCAGCGGCTCCGCGATGCTGCACAACCGCCAGAGCGACATCCAGATCCAGCCGCAGCCGGAGGCGGCCAACCCCCAGTCCGTGGCCCATTTTATAAACCTGACCACCCTGGTGAACTCCATTGCTCCTCTGGGGAACCAGATATCGGAACAGCACCCGCTGACCTGGAGGTCAGTGCCTCAGACTGATGTCCTGCAGCCCCAGGCACCGGCCACGCAGCAGCAGCCGGGGCAGCAGCCGGTTCAGACAGAGCAGCAGCAGCAGCAGATGTACAGCTACTAATTTATACTTTTGGGGAGTTTCGAAATGGACAGCACTCAGAGACAAAAAAAAAAACAAACCCCACCACACGGACGTTTGGAAAATTTCTAATTTGCTGGATACCAAACAGAGATGGGGAAATGTTTATACAATGAGATTGTGAGGTAAAATTGGCGTAGCCCCCTGCGACACCCCTGTCCGAGATTCTCATGCTGTCTCTAGACCTTGCACTGTCTTAAAAAAACAAGCAAACAAAACAACAACAAAAAATCTCACCACAAATTCAGCATCCCCTCGCACTTGTGCAGTAAGATTGAGATTTGACAGGTGCGTCATCATACACCTTAACCAAAGCAGGGAAATCCTAAATATTATGGCACTTGTGATTTAAAACACCCTTTCAGCCATACCATGTCACTTCTTTCCAGTCTGGAGGTGAAATACGAAGACCTTGTTCACAGTGAGTGGAATGTGCTCGTGGTCAGCTGGTAGAGACTGAAATGTGAAGACACAAGCAGGCAAAACAATAATTGTCTTTGTTTCTTATCTTCTTTAGGTCTTGTATCTAACAACATTGGTAAAGTAGGTGGAATGTGGGGCTTTGGGGTGGGCATGAGCGTGGTGTGGAAGAAAATATACCAATTTCACAAAGTATTTCCATTTTAGTCATGGGGAAAACCCTGTACCCATCACACAGTGTTAGTGCTACTTGAATCAGATAGCTGGTCTGATGCTAAAGCAACTTTTATGGTCTTCTAGTCAAGTTTGAATCAAACCAATTGCAAACTGAAAAAAAAAGAGAATGTGATACAGTTTCATGTAATTTTTCAAACCTACTCTTTCAATCTTGCTTTTAGCTAATAGGCCCGAAGAGCAATCAGTCCCCTTGGATCAAGTTCAGGATGTGAATTTTTTTCAATTAGACTTATTTCATCGTGTAATAAACATTTGAGAAAGCATTCTTTTTATATATATATACATATGCATATATATATATATATATAGCCTTTGTACTTTACTGTGTGTTCCTGGTGATATTTGTGTGAAAAACACTGTTACCAATGCGAGTCATTAAGTTTTTCATTCCCATGTTGCCCTTTCTCACAGAAATAACGTGTGGATTCTATTCCTTCTGTTTCCAAAACTATTTCCAGAATCCATAGCCACACACAGGACTGTGTGAAATGCAAGGACAAGGAATGTCTGAAGCATATCCCGTGTCCTGCCACATGGAGTCAGTGTGCCCCAGTGTATAAGGGGCAAGGTTTGCATGACTGTTGGGAATACAGATAGTGGGGTTGGGTCAAAGACATCTTTGCTAACACTTCACTTTCATTCCATTCTCCATACATTGATGTGCAGTCTGGACTTTTGCATGTCAAGAAGATAGTATTGTTCCCACAGGAAAAAATGAGCTGATAGCAAAAAGGAATAAACTAAAAAAGTTATATATAATATATATATATATATATGTTGCTGCCTGGAATCCTGAAAGGCAAATCTGCCCTTCCAGCTGAAAAAACAAGGTCCTTTGGGGCAGCAGACTGAGCCACAGAACTGTGCTGGAGGTTTTTGCTGAGGATAAAGCAGCTGCTGTGTTTTGACAGTGAGGATGGATTGATGGTTGTAAAAATCCTGTCTGTGCCTATCATATTTATGAAAATGTTCTATGTATTAGCAAAACTACGAGTAGGGACGACTTCAGCTTTGAAAGTCTCTATTAACATGGACTACTTGAGCCCTAAAGGATGCCTTATGATCTCTACAACAAATTCTTCCAAAGTATAAATGTCTGGATATTAAAATTAACCTCCGGTGGTTTTCTTGGTGCCATAGCAGTGTCCAGAGCCTCGCTATGCCAGACTCTGTGTAAAGCTGCAGGACACAAATAAGAAAGGGGTTTCTGGTGATGGATTTTGTGTGTCAGAGGAGCAGAACTACTTTTACTGTAAATGTCAACAAGTCTATAAAATGTCTGCATGGGGGATGACCTATATTTGATGGGACAAGGATACATATCAGAAGGAGAATATACCTGTTAGTGTTGTAGGAAAGAGAACTTCTCATTCCCTACCCCCTTCTGTCTTCCTCAGATACTTTTCACACAATACTCTGAGATCCTGTGATTTTTAGACTCCCAATATCCCAAGAAGTGCAGTTCCCAGATTATTTCACCGCTGGCTTGAGCTAGTTAAGTTTCTCCTTGGCTGTCCTGTCCACAAATGCTTCCCTTCCACACCAGACCCACACCAAACCCATGAAATATGCTGTTTATGTACTTGAAACTTCTTTTCCTCCCTGTGTTTGGTGCCTAATTGCTAAAGGCATGTTATCTTTTGGCAGGGTACTTTGGAGAGGAGGGGGGGAAGGGAAGGAAGGCAAGTGGAAAGGTCCTAGGTTGAGCTGTTATGGCAAGTTAAAGATGGCTAACATCTAAAAAGATATATAGATATGTACACACAGAGGGAGGGTTGCAGTGCTGCATATAGAGTATCTGCAAGATCAAAGTTTTGTTTAGACATATGTAAATGGTGATTAAGCTTTGAAGTGGGGAAGAAAAGGTTTTTTGCCTTAGCAGAATCCATCTGCTCTGTGTTAATACTACTGATAGTAGCACTGATGCTGCATTGAATCAAATTGCATCGTTTTAGCATGTGATTTCCTGTTTGATAAGAATCACACATGGACGTAATGGACCACTAGAGACCTCTCTGGCTTTACAAAACCTCTTTACCCTAATGTGGTCCCCTGGTTTGCTGTACTCTTGTGGGGCCTGGCATCCCTCCCATGCTGCCTGGCCTTCACATTCCCATCCAGGCAGGTAGAATCTTACCTTCCTGGCAGGGGTTGATTCCAGCTGATTTTAGGAGGAATGATCGCACAATAAATGCTTGCATATTGGTGGTCACATAGAAATGTCCCTCCTTGGTCTCTCAGTATCCCCAAAATCATAGAACAGCCCAGGTTGGAAGGCACCTCGAAAGATGATCTGCTCTAGCCTTTTTTGGGGAAAGGGAGCTTAGATGAGGTTATAGATTCACAGAACCATCGTTATCCAGCACCCTGTCCAATTGCATCTTTAAAGTCTGCAGTGACAGGGACTCTACCACATCCCTGGGGAGGTTGTTCCAGTGGATGGTTGCTCTTATTTAAAAATAATCTTAAATAATAATCTGCTTCAGGAAAGGACAAAATATAACCACTGGAAAGGGCTTTGGCTATGTCAAGCAATAGAAAGTTCTCTAAAAGCTGATCTCCCCAGATCTGCCTTTGAGACAGGATAGTGACTTTCCATGCAGCCCTTGCTACGGTACCTCATCATCTCTCAGCATGACTTTATTACTACTGTTATTAGCATCCCTATGAGAACACAACTGTATCTTGGGTGTGCTGCACCGTGGAAAAATTTCAAAGCAAATTATTCTGTTTGCTTTTGTTTCAAATTATTTTGTTTGGAGACATTGGAAACGGCTGCCTTTTCAGACAGAGCTTACCTTGGACAAGCAGTGACTGCCAGTGCTCTCCCACCTAAGCCTTTTTCAGGTGAATGCCAAAGTTGTACTGATGCTGTTTTCAGACTGCACAAGAAATAAAGCTATGTAAGGGATGTGCAATCTAAATTTCCTCTGCCCATTTGTTGCCTGCATTTTCAGCTGTAGGATGTGAAGGTTATTTTTTTTTTGTCAGCCACACGTTGGAGATTTTTGCATAACAACTGTTCAGTCACAAACTGGAATTACTTGGAGCCAAAGGAGTGGTGCTGTGTAGTGTTCTGTGTATTGCCATTGTGTGTGGCTGAGACTGTGATTTAATTGAATGCTGTCTGTGGCACACAGGCTCTGAAGCAAAGGAGCATCGAGGTACAGAACCCTTTCTCTACCAGTGTTATTCTTTTCTGTCCCTTAATTAAGGTGTCAAACATCTTTTCTTCAAATCACAAAGATTTGCTTCAAAAGCAATAAACCCAATCATGATCTCATAGAACTTTGTACAGAAACATGGGACAGTCGTGTTCTAAAATATTTATTCCAAAGCTTGTTACTGGATCATAACTGAAAGCAGAGGAGATTGAACCTTCCTTGGCTGTGCTACGTGGTGAATTCTCTCAGGAAAACCGACTGTATCAAGTGCTATTACACTCTCTAGAATTATTTTTTTTTAACCTATGTCACTATGAAAAGTGAATATTTTTGCAGAAACCTACCAGTCAGTCTCCTGGCAGTCTAACCAGCTACATTTCTGTACCATTTTATTGCTCCAGAGATTGTTTGAAGTTAAGAGCCAGGAAACAGTTGGATTTATTTCAAGAACTGAATTTCCTGCCAGTTTGTCAGACTGATTTGCTAGTGTTCTGCATACATAAAGATGTCTCAATTTCTCATCTTGAAAACTAGGAATGGAATAAATACCACACATCCAAATGACAGTCGTATACAAACTGAAGGTACTACATGCAAATGCATGGGGTAAATAGCTTTGCTGGCATTGCTTTGGGAATTACTCAGTAATGAGATTTTCTTGGTGCTATTTAAAGTAATAATAAGTCATTCCTCCTATTTCCCTTTGGCCTGATATTTATTATTGATTTGGGTGTACCTGTTGGAAAATCTTTAACCCCTGTATTTTTGGGTGCCTTTTTTTTGGCTGTCTGCTGGCCTGATGTGGTGTAAAGGGAGTAGGAAAAATATGGGAAGAGGATACTGCTCAACCACGCCACGATGCACAGCGAGGCTCTGCTTGAAAAGTGGTTTTGGAGACAGACCAAAGTCACTTCCATCACTGAGTTAGGAGGTTTGTGTGCACATAGTGGCTTTTGCCCTATAGCAAACCCAAAGTGTCACGGTGGCAAGAGGATAAAGGGAAAAAAAGTATTTCTGTCATGTTTTTCCTCAACTCAGAGTGATTTTCTCCGGTGCTGAGAGACTGCTGTGCTATTTGCACTGTGTATGGCAAGAAGCTGTTAAAATGTCTTGAATAAAATTGTTGGAACACTGTAAAAAGCCACAGGTCCTTCACCATACAGTACAACCATGACTGGAAAATACATTTCTTGCCCTAAAATGCTTTGAGAATGCTCTTCTGGATTTATTTTCCCTCCTGGGTGCTGAAAGGCTGCTCTGCATGTGTCCCATGCTGGGTCAGTTCAGATGGATTCAGCATATGCAGCCCCTGCAACAGAGGCACGGAATGGTTTGGGTGGGAAGGGACCTTACCGATCATCTCATTCCAACCCCCCTGCCATGGGCAGGGACACCTTCCACTAGCCCAGGTTGCTCCAAGCCCCGTCCAACCTGGCCTTGGACACTCCCAGGGATCCAGGGGCAGCCACAGCTTCTCTGCCCAACCTGTGCCAGGGCCTGCCCACCCTCCCAGGGAAGGATTTCTTCCTCATATCCAATCTAACCCTACTCTCTGTCAGTTTAAAGCCATTACCCCTCCCCCTGTCACTGCATGTAAAGTTCCTCTCCATCTCTCCTGTAAGCTGGCCATGGCTGACATGCTGGATCACTTATCCAAAGTGTCCAGGCTCACTGTTGGTAAAGGAATTCCCACCACCTGAGCTGAAAGGGGCAGTGAGGGTGAGACTTGTCCAAGAGACAGGACAGAGTCAGGATCCCATCATCATTTGCAGTGTAATGTCCTTGTCTTTCTGCCTTACCCATGAGCCTTGTGGACCAGTTTAGTTGCCAACACTTTAGAAATGCTGATTATTGGGTGCAATTGCTGTAGAGCAGCTGACACCAAAAGCAATTAAAAACACTGACTTCGGGGATTTAATTCAACTAAAGCAAAGTTTTTCAGTTCTCAATGTGTTGGGTTGTTTGGGGTGGGTTTTTTTGCTGTCAGTTGAGCGCTCTCCTGTACTGTTCGGTTTGTCGCAGATTTCAATTCTAAAAAGTTTTTAAGGTGTCCTGGAAGTGCAGGAAAAAAGGCTACAAAAAAAATCAAATAAAATAGTGTAGTATTGGCAGAATGAATTAAAATCAGGAGAAACTATTGACGCTGATTTTCCACAGATTTCCACCCTTCTGCTTGCCCACCTGAGCCTTAGGTTCTTGCCGTGATGGTGGCTCAGGGAAGGAGACCGCACATGCTCTGGCTCGTTTGCCAGAATTCCTTGCGTAGGGATTGACACGCTGGGTGTTGTAAATGAGGGCAAACACCAGCCAAGTTCTGCCAGCCTTCCCCTCAAGCCACGTGCCCGTTTGAGTGTCTCCTCCCAGCACAGCTGGCTGTGTTCACAGAGCTCACAGTAACCTCAGTGTCTCCAGGACTCGTATCTTTTCGTGTTCGGAGAACAAAAAATCAGAGAGTCGCTGAGGCTGCAAAAGTCCTCCAAGATCATCGAGTCCAGCTTGCGACTGAACACCACCATGGCATGAGTGCCACGTCCATTTGTTTCTTGGGCAGCTCCAGGGATGGGGACTCCATCACCTCCCTGGGCAGCTCCTTCCAATGCCTGACCACCCTTTCCATGAAGAAATTCTTCCTGATGTCCAACCTGAACCTCCTCTGGCATGGCGTGAAGGTGTTTCTTCTTGTCTTGTTGCTAGTTATCATAGAAACATAGAGTGGTTTGGGTTGGAAGGAACCTGAAAGATCATCCAGTTTCACCCCCTGCCATGGGCAGGGACACCTTCCACCAGCCCAGGTTGCTCCAAGCCCTGTCCAACCTGGCCTTGGACACTTCCAGGGATCCAGGGGCAGCCACAGCTTCTCTGCCCAACCTGTGCCAGGGCCTGCCCACCCTCACAGGGAAGAATTTCTTCCTAATATCCAATCTAACCCTACTCTCTGTCAGTTTTAATCCATTCCCCTGTGTCCTGTCTCTACAGTCCTTGATGAACAGTCTCTCTCAGGCTCCTTCAGACCCTTGAAGGTGCTGTGAGGTCTCCACACGACCTTTTCTCCTCCAGGCTGAACAGCCCCAGCTTTCTCAGCATCAGGAAATGGATTCAAAACTGAGGGCAAAGAGAGACCTGAGAGGCAACAAAGCACATTAGAAGTATAGCTAAGAAACATGTGAGACAACACGTGCTGAGCCTGCTGTGCTGAGCTGTGGTGGCTCCGGGGCTGTTAATTAATTAGCGATTATTGCATTTGGATGCTTTTTTCTACCAGAATCCATGTTCTGTTACTTGTGCAAGGGGAAAGTGTCAGTGTGTGTTCAGTTTACCACAAATTAAATCCAAAGGTTTGGATTCACAGGCTCGGTGTGTCATGTGCAGCAACATGCAGAAACCAAGGAGCAAGATGCTCCAGGATAAGGGAAGGAAGAAGGCCCACATTTCAGTGCTTTTGGAAGAGCAGAAGCAAGGTTGTGGGCAATGTTTTCTCCAGAGTGACTGTCCTTCCTCACGCACAGAATAGACCTACATGATACGTGCACACAAATCAGGCATGGGAGTGTTGTCAAGGGGATGACACTGGCATAAAGGGGTGGTTTACAAATAAAAAAGCCCCTTAAAAAATCAAATCCGCTCAATAAAGGGTAGGGAAGTTCTATCCCTGGCTGTGCCACAGAGAGGTAGATAAAAAGAACGGCTCTCAATCTGTTCCCCTGGCTGGTAGATTAAAAAAATAAATAAATAAACTGCATGCTCACAGTCCTTTTCCCTTCTCTCCACACCCATGCCTGTGTTAAGACCTTAGTATGAGCTTTCAAAGGAATAAATGCCTTTGTCTGGCAGACATACAGATGGCACTTGTACCCAAGGGCCATAGTTAGGGTATAAAATTCCAGATTGCTCTACTGCAAATATGGTTGGGGGTATTTGGGCAGGAGCAGGTTGGGTTTGGGGCTCTGTGTGTCTTCAAAGGCAAAGAATAGTTGCTTTATTGCCCTCCTGGGAAGTCCATGCTGATGCAAACAGAAGATTTTTGCTGAAGAGACTGGAATCAGTGACAAAGCACCATTTTTAANCAGAATCCATGTTCTGTTACTTGTGCAAGGGGAAAGTGTCAGTGTGTGTTCAGTTTACCACAAATTAAATCCAAAGGTTTGGATTCACAGGCTCGGTGTGTCATGTGCAGCAACATGCAGAAACCAAGGAGCAAGATGCTCCAGGATAAGGGAAGGAAGAAGGCCCACATTTCAGTGCTTTTGGAAGAGCAGAAGCAAGGTTGTGGGCAATGTTTTCTCCAGAGTGACTGTCCTTCCTCACGCACAGAATAGACCTACATGATACGTGCACACAAATCAGGCATGGGAGTGTTGTCAAGGGGATGACACTGGCATAAAGGGGTGGTTTACAAATAAAAAAGCCCCTTAAAAAATCAAATCCGCTCAATAAAGGGTAGGGAAGTTCTATCCCTGGCTGTGCCACAGAGAGGTAGATAAAAAGAACGGCTCTCAATCTGTTCCCCTGGCTGGTAGATTAAAAAAATAAATAAATAAACTGCATGCTCACAGTCCTTTTCCCTTCTCTCCACACCCATGCCTGTGTTAAGACCTTAGTATGAGCTTTCAAAGGAATAAATGCCTTTGTCTGGCAGACATACAGATGGCACTTGTACCCAAGGGCCATAGTTAGGGTATAAAATTCCAGATTGCTCTACTGCAAATATGGTTGGGGGTATTTGGGCAGGAGCAGGTTGGGTTTGGGGCTCTGTGTGTCTTCAAAGGCAAAGAATAGTTGCTTTATTGCCCTCCTGGGAAGTCCATGCTGATGCAAACAGAAGATTTTTGCTGAAGAGACTGGAATCAGTGACAAAGCACCATTTTTAAAGACGCAAAAAAGAGGAGTTCAGATTGCATAATCAAAGAGAAAAATGAGAAACTTTGTCCTGAAGGCAAATGCACCTACTCCTCATTCACTCTCCTCCCTTTTTCACTACCTTTTTTCCCATGAAATACATGCAAATCCCAACATGCACTTAGTTCTCCTCCAGGCATGATATACTTGTGTGGTTATTTAGGTAAGAAGTGGGCTGAAGAGAGATATGAGGTGTTCCTGGCAGAAAGCTCTTGGAAAAGAGTGCTCTACTTACTGCTGTTGTTTCAAAGTCATCCACTCACCCCGGAAAGCATTGGTAGTTAGTAAGGGGGGGGGGATATCTGTCATTCTAATTTTACAAAATACACATTTCCTTCTTCATTTACTTTCTCTTCTCACAGCACAGCCAGTATTTCTGAGCCTACCTACTTGAAAAAATGTCTAGAAATTAAATGTAAGCATTTTATCAAAATGAAGAGCGGCTTAAGAAGTAATTCAAGTAGAGCGAGAACTTGGTGTTATCAATTAATGCTTGCAAGAAATCACAAATTCTGGTTGCACAGGACACTTATGAGTCTGGAAGCTCTAAATAAATGTGTGTGGTCTACCCTTGGCTACAGATCCTTCCAGGGCTCCATTGCCAGCTGTACACTCTCACCTCTAAAGGTGTTTTGTGTGAAGGATATTGAAAGTGGTGGGGTTTAGACAGCACTATAAATGGAAGGATTAGAGGATGGGTGGGTCAGGTGGGATGTAGAGACAAATGGGGGGCTGTGGGTGGTTCAGGTGGGATGGAGAGACAAGGAAAGAAGATGTGGGCATTTAGGTGGGATTTAGGGACAAGGTGGGGCTGTGCCGTTATGGGCAGGAGGATTTCAAGGTCACTCCCACAGTTTTCCCTCTGGTGGTTTTTGCCTCTAAGGTTCTCATTGGGATATTATGGATACTGGCACTGGGCAATTAGAATAATTATAACTTGAAATATTTTGTTCCAGTAGTATTAGTACTGTGGCTGGAATAACTATAACAAAGTTATGTGACCATGGATTATTTAATGTGCAGAATAAACACTACTCTTCTGGCCTTTCCATCTGTCTTCAGGGATGCCAGGATTTCCTTCTTCAGGTCAGTGAGCTGGAGCATTGGTGAAAGGAAAAGGGTTGTAGCTGTTTGGATTAAACTGTGACAATGTGGGAAGAGTCCCACTTGGAACACAAGACCATCAGTTCTCTCAGAAGCTTTCAATTAATTTCCTGGTAGGGAAATACTTCCAGATTGGTATTTTTAGTAGCTGGAAGTATAAAGATGCTGCCAGTTATGTTGATGGTGTCAGTGTTTAACACCATGGAGTCGGCCCAGCGATTCCTGCACGTTTTTCCACTTGCACACTTGTTTTTTCTAACCTCGCAATTATGTCAGCTTTTTTAATCGATAGAATCAGCACGGGCATCAGGGAAGACACAGTCAGGCTGTTACACTGATGCTTTAGGCTATTGGACAGAGTTTGTCTTCCAGATTTGTATGGGCTGATGAGAAAATGAAGAAGCTCCTCCCAGGTGCTTGTTGCCATCCTCCTCCCGAAGTCTGCTGCTGACTGAGCTCCGTCAGCTGATCTGCTTGGAGGCTGTTTAAACTCTTAAAAACTAATCCAGAGTGCTGGGAATAAAGTGAGTTAGGGAGTGGTTCTCTCAGCAGCTGAACTGGCAGATCTTGGAAGGTGGTAACAGAGGGAAGCGCAGGGAGGTGGAAAACCACGGAGAACAGGCCAGTAGGTTGGGGGGTTTTTAATAAAGTTTGCTATTGTTGTTTCTGTTCAGAGTCAGGATAAAACAGTGGAACTACTCCTCCTTGGTCTATATTCTTCTTGCTTCCTTTATATTGATAAAAACATGCATCCAGTTGTGCAGAAAACCAATTTATCCATCACTCCTCCCAAGACCCAGCTTTCAGCTGGGTCCATTTTCTCATCAATTTAGGGGCTGGCTGTGCCAATTCCAGAGCTGGATCTTGAGAAGAACAAGCAGGGATGAGTGGAACCAGCCCCGCTCAGTGGGAGCCCACGCTGAGGTCGGGCTAAAGGCACTGGAATTACACTCTTGGTAATGGTTGCTTTGGCTTTCTGTGTGGAAAGAGGTTTTACAATCCCGCCGTGGAGTTAAATTACAATAAAGGCACCCTCAGCAGATGCTTGAGATGGTGATCATGGGACTCTTACTGTGCGGTTGTAATGAAAATGTTACAACTTGTGGCTTCTGGCAAGGGGTAAATGTTTGCAGTACATGGCCTTATATTCTTAAAATGAGGTAACCAGTAATTAAAAAAATAAATAACGTGTTCACATCATTGAGGAGGCTTTAACCCTGACTGCTAATTTTACAGAAATGTAATACAATAACTAAAACTCCCCTGTACTCCTAAAAACTTTAGGCAGTGGCCCCTGGAAGCAAACCTAGGAAGGCTGAATTGACCCTGCTGTGACAATGGAAAGAATGTTGCTTTGTAGGGAAATGCACGGAGGAATTTTGTAATCACATGGCGCAACACTTGGACAGGTACCTGCAGCACCCCCTGGAAACAGCAGGTCATTCACAGCTCACCTGTCCCACGGTTTACGTCGCATTTTGGAGGGTTATTTCTAGCCCAGGAGGTAAATCTGACTTCAGGGTACCTGGAAAATAACACTGACTTCATCTCACCTGCACCTCAGCTTTGATAAGCCCCAGCTGCACCAAGCCCTTAGTCAAGGGCCAGCTTTTTGCTTCATCCCTGATTACCCTGGGTTTTTGTGTGTATTGACAGCTGTCACTAATACGGAAAGAGACTGGAGAGGTGATGCCATGAGAATTTCTGCTGAGGGCTTTTTTTAAATAGGGTTTTTAAGATTAGGGCCTCGGCACATGCAGATTTTAGCAAATTGTTTTTGAATGGCAGAGTTTTCCCCTTTCAGGTAACTGGTCTGCTACATAATGTGAAGTTTAAAGCCTCATTTCTACTGAACCTTTATAGAAAAATGGAAGCTTTTATTATTTGTATGGTATCTGCCTTATTTGGGTACATACACTGGTGTTTTTACGATGGGTGTTGTATTTAACACTTTTTAAAAGGTACTAAATGTGCTCAAAAGGAAACAAAAAAAAAATCCGATTCTGCAGCAAATTACAGGCAGTCTCAGTGGATGTAATAGCAATGATACACCAGACTTTTTAATATAGCTGGTTTGGCTCTTGTGTATCCTGCTCTTTATTCTTAACACTGTAATCAAGTGTAATTACAGGTGTAGACATTTTAATTAAAGGTGAACGAGTTTTAATTAAAGGTGAAAAAAGTAGAATCGGACCAACATTAACAATGTCTCTGTGACCTAAGCTGAAGAGTGTCATAGTACATACCCAAGGAAACACTTATTTTTACAGAATTTTCCTGCGGAATCGACGAAGTGCCTCCCTGCAAAAAGTTGTGCTCTAAGGAACAAAGCACTGTGGCGTTCCTGCAGTTCCGAGACAGTGGGAAATCTGCCACGGAGATTTGCAAGTTCCATCTGGTGCCTTATCAGCAGATAGCAATTGGCAGCTTCTTTGCTAAGGTCACTCACAGAGTATGAAGTTGTTGCACGTGTGAGGACTGGGGGCGCTCTCAGGGCACAGTTGCAGATTCCACGTGTTTCACGCAGATTTCTGCACTTCACGCAGATCTCGGGGTTCCATGAAATAGCTCTTCTTTCTTGAGTTTTAAAGCAAGAGTTGGCGGAGAATTGTTGTTGTGAATTTTGGGGCCAAAGATCCCAGAACTCTGCTAACACGTGTCAGTTTTCACTCCAAACTGAAAGACTGGAGAACAACCACAGCTGGACTTTGGAGGAGTCTTCTTGCTCTTGGGAGAACTGTGATGGAAGTTAAATACTTGATATTGGCTTTTTTTTTTTTATTTTTCCCCCCTTTCCTAACTTTCCTCCAGCGTTCTTTGGATTTGACTCACAATTGGGCGTTTTTGCTCAGTCCTAACTCTGCACACCGTGTCCCAGTCTCTCTGTGAGCAACACGGGATTATCACAGGGGCAACCATGAAAATGTGAACCACTGGAAGAGATTGCCCAGAGAGGGTGTGAAGTCTCCCTCACTGGAGATATTCCAAAGCCACCTGGACACAGTCCTGTGCCGTGTGTTCTGGGATGGCGCTGCTGGAGCAGGGAGGTTGGATCAGATGACCCACTGTGGTCCCTTCCGACCTCACCCATTCTGGGCTTCTGTGATATTTGCATAAAATTTGCAACCACGAATTTGAATTTTCTTTCTCTTTGTGGGGACTAAAATGATCTTTTTGACAGAGATGCGACTTCTCTTGTGTTTTAAGAGCATATCTGAAAAGCTTTATAATACCCAGTTTGAAGATAAATTAATGAACATGTTAGTTCATAGCCAGGTCCAGAAATGTTTATTGTTTGTCTGAAGAAAGGCAACAGAATATCTGATGTTTCCTTGGTCAGTTGGAAATGTTTTGGATTTTTTTCTTTACTGGAAGAGAAATCCCATATCTGCAACAAGTTGTTCATGTAAGTTTAATGTTCAAACACGGCCAGGATTGGTTTCAGATAAAAATGGTTTGTATCTTGGCCACTTTTTTGGTGTCCTGGGTTAAATAAAGTCATTTCCCATTCTGTTTTGACTGTGGTATTTGTGTATCAAGTAAACCAAGACAATAGCAGTTACTTTTTTTTTTTTAACAATATTAATATAAATAGTGATGCCTATATAATTTTTTTCTGCATCTTGAAGGTGTTCATTCCTGATCAAAAGTGGCTTCATATTGATATGACGTTATGAGAAATTTCTGTCATTTATATATTCTGTCAGTTAAGGGTGACTTTCTGTCACTCTTGGCCTCCAAACCTCAGCTGTTATTTACGGCTACTGAGCATTACCTTTGCACCCACAAGTGTTATGACATTTTCCTACCATCTCCTTTGGTCTAACTGTTGAGCTTAGAAAAAGAAATAGAGCAGGAAAATTTTTTATTTATTTTTTTTCACGTCGCATGAGTTTTTCTGTCTCATTTGTGTGACATCATTGGAAACAAAACATTGGTGAAAAGAAACAACTGAATGGAGTCACTGAAAAACTGTAGAACTAAAGAAATTTTCAAACCTCACGATGCAGATTTAGTAATTGTGAACTATGAAACAAAACAACAACTTTGTTTTTCAGAGGCCTTCGACCCTTTTTTCCTTATGTCAATCTGAGCCTTTCAAAGATTCCTGGGTTATCATCCTTAAATCTCCATTATCCACGACTTCATACCAAAAGTTGGGATAAAATTAATCACATGAACTATCTTTTTGAGGTTAAGAACAGGCACTGAGAGGAAGAAAATACAATTCCATGCAAGGGAAATTCACACTGGTGGTGCTTTACGTAGACACTGTGTCCCTCACGTGCATCACATCCTTGACCTGGAACCAGGGTGAGATTTGAGTGAATCGACTGCAGTGATGGAGTGAAACCACTTCTGTTTCCTGAGGGGGGTTACAGTCCACACTTTCCTCTGCTAACCTTCCCTTTACTAGGTCTAAATCCATTTCCAGTTTCCTCTCAGCATTTCAGCTTAGAGATTGCTTTGCCATTGCACATATAAAAGGTGAGTGCCTCCTGGTCTGGGTGTTATTCCTGGATAGAATGTCCAGGAGTATCCACTTGGCTCTTTTGGCTCTGACTTTAGAATATCTACATTCACATAACGCTTTGATACCCCTCTTTTCATCAATCTTTCCTCGCATGAAATAAGGAATGACATTAAAATACGAGAGTGAAGTTTATAGAGAGAGGTTATTCTGTTGTTTAGTCAGTCTGTGAGAAACTCTATCTCTGTAAATAAAGGCTTTTATTTACTAGTGCATTACTCATGTCATACCCCATTCTTTTCTTTTTAAAGCCGCAAGCCTAAACATATAACACAGAGCATTATTTATGATAACTTTTGGATTATTTGCATAGTTTGATTACAAACTACTGTTACAAACAAATCTTACTGCCGTTATGTCTCATATTTTACAGGAATCATATTTCTTACAGTAGTTATTTTTGTCACTAATGCACTCTAATACATACCAATATCAGTCTCACTCACATAGTGCCGTGATTGGTCTATTTATTTTAAAAATTGGGAGGTTCAGAAAGAGTTCAAAGCCCTCAGAGTTTTACTTTGCTGCATGCGGCAGTGGGCACAGTCTTTGCTTGAAAAACATGCTTAAAAATAAGTTAATTGATTTCATGTTCCATTTTTCATTTAAGTAAGTGGGCAGTTTTGGCTGATGGAACCCTCGAGTCCACAGCTTTCTGCTAAATATTTTCATACGTGTTTTTTCAAGTCCAAACTATGTTGTGAATTTTATTAATTAAAAGAATGTTTCCCAACTTAGTAGGCAGGCTCCACCAGAGCCAGAAGGTGGGGTAGGGCACACTGTGAAAGAGGAGAATTTTGAGGGCAGGGAAAACTGCTTACCTTTCCCACCCTCCTGCAAATATGTTCCCACAGTTATGAATGTAATTCTCTTTGAAAATCACCCGTAGAGCTTCCCCCGACACCTTCGCTACCTCTGACTGCGCCGGGTTCAGGCTCCCCAAAGGTAAAGCTCCTGATGGAGGCAACAGCCCCAAAAACTTCTGTTTACATACAAAGAACATTCAAGAAAGCTCCGGTGAAAGGCTCACAGATTTGGTGCCAACAGATTAAAATGGGTTTAAGCCCCATATGGTTGCTCTGATGAACAAGTGAGGCGGTTTTCGATCTGTCTAGCTCAATATTTTAGTTGATTCACCTTGTTATGCCTATGTTTCCATATACACAAGACCTTGGGTTTCTCAGATCCTGTTTCAAGCCCTTCGGAGGAAATAAGGGCTTGTCTCCCTCAGGGAGCTGTTGTGAAATACATTGGAATATGAATTTAAAATGCAGCGTTTGCCCAGATTAACTCCTTGTGTGAACACTCTGTTCCGCACGCAGAATGCCCAGCAGCTCAGTTTAATCCACTCTACTCAGATCAGGATGATTAAAAAACAGATAATCCTAAATAAATGGGCTTTTTTTCATTTATGGGTTTTTCTCAAAAAAAAAAAAAGCTGTTTACATTTTAATCAGCTGTACATTATCAGCAGTGGCAATAGCAGCCTAAGGAGTGTCACCCATTTCCCATTTCCTCTCCCCAGTGTTTGATTTGGTTGAAAGCCAGTCCCAAATTCAGCGTGTGGCCTCACAACGTTGTGCCAGCACAGCAGAGAGGTTGGGTGTTCAATTATTGGGAACTGAGGGGGACACTCTGAGTTTAGACTGATGACACTGTTGGATGACACCCTGTGACACTCGAAGAAAATGCAGAATCAGTCGACGTTGACTCTCAGGTGTGGATTTTTTGTGGAGTGAGGCAGGGGCTCATTAAGGTTTAGTTCCCCCATATCATCTGACTCCTGGAGTGCTGCATCCTGACACTTAATTCAGCTTAATTGCTGTGGAGCCTTCCCATTTCTGTTGGAATTCTCTGCACTGCCCTCGTGGAGTAGGAGGAGGGACAAGTGGAGAGAGGGGAGAAGGTAAAAATGTACCAAAGAAATAAAACAACAGACACATCCCTGCCACAAAGAATGGGGATCCAATGTTTGCTCAATGAGTCCAGACAGACTCTTGCAGTAGGAGATGGCCGGGGACAATTCAGGGCCTGGTTGGTGTTGTGGACACTGCAGAATGTTCTACGTTTTTGTAGTTGATGTAATTGTGTCTGTGTTGG
Source organism: Sclerurus mexicanus (assembly GCA_013396755.1). Lineage (NCBI taxonomy): Eukaryota > Metazoa > Chordata > Aves > Passeriformes > Furnariidae > Sclerurus > Sclerurus mexicanus. Next base: position 78,120 of record VWZF01001538.1, on the reverse strand, counting down.
GGTGACTTAATTAAATGTTACTGCAATATTTACTGGTGTCTCTTCTGTTTCTAAAAACACTTAGTTCTATGTTCCTGTCGGTTGATTTCCTGCCAGAACTGTCTTGTCTTCTCCATGCTTCTATTTTGGTTTTAGGTTACCTTCAGTAACCTGGTGTGGTTTTAGGAGCATGTTGCTCTTCTTGTCTATGACACTGAGGAATAAACTGATACAAACCAGAAGAAAGTTTTTTATCATCACTGAAAAAGCAGTTCATATAAAAAAAAATCTGTTTCAAAAAGTATTTCACTGCAGTGTTTCTTATAAAATTCACTTAGTGCTACATGTTGCATAGGAACTTTTGAGACATCTTCAGATATTTTTTTAATTTATCTAAAATAATCGCAAAAGCATTTCTATTTTATAGCACCATGGTTTAAATAGAATAGTTCCTATTATCCATAGGCAATTCTCAGCTTAGACTAATTGGGAGCTGAATGCCCTCAACTCCCAATTAGCCCAAGCTGAGAACTGCCAGTACCAAACAGGGTTGGGTTTCCTCATAACTCTGCCTGTGGTTGATAGTTCACACACCATTCAAACAGCCTTTTCACTTGTATTCTACCAGGCAGGATCAGGGTCGTCTCCCTCATAATAATATTTCAGGGTGAGTTTACTCTTTGCTTTCCCTCATCCAACCCCTTCAAATCAAGGGAAGCACACCTTTTGCTGTCCTAGGTTGTTTTTTTTCCCAACTCTGTGGTAAGAAAGAGCATTTTTAATGCATTCTCTCTATTGGTAGCTACCTCTTGTCTTAAAATTATTGCCATGGCTTCAAAGCTGCTGCCCTTGGCTGTATTGGAGAAGCCACATTCCATTGACAGCCTTTCATAGCAGATGCCTGGATTGTTTGAGTAAGGGCTAAACTATGGACTGTATTTGCTGTGCAGGCAATTCAGCTTCAGAGCTGTGGAGTGTAAGAGCAGAACCTCTCCAGAAGAAAAGCCTTTCTGCTGAAGAATAATGAGACAATTTGTGGGACTCTGGTCCTGGAATGGATCATTCTGTGCTTGCTTTAAACAAATCAGTTTGGCTTTGTTTTGTAAAATGCGTCAACAAAGTCCAGATCTGCTTGGGATCCTCCTGGCGACCCCCTTCCCCTCCCAGCCACGTGTATCTCCAGTTTATGGGTTAAAGCTGCTTTTTGGGTTAGCTACTCATGACTAAAACCCCATCAGTGGATGCAAGGCAACATCAAGTCGTTCACTTTCCCTCTTGAGATTCGCTGACAGAGGCACTGTTTTTTGGCTGGGGAACTCCCCCCATCAGTGACCTGGTAGTTTAGAGTCTCTAGTCCTTGGAGGAACAAAAAGCACACATCGTTGTGATCATAGCTTTAGAAAATAAATCCCACCAGGACAGGTGAAGGGACTCCATCAGATATAACAGGAGAGGTGCACGCTACAGGTTAGAAGAGCCATTTTAATAGGCTATTTAAAATACCGTATTATGTAGAGATTGTGGAGTTTGTCTCTCACTGGGGAATTGAGAAGGCCTCTTTTGAGACCAAGGTGGAATTGATCCGCTTCAGAACAAAAAAAATAAGTCCTGGGTTTTACGGGGTCTGTTGTAATTTGTGTTCTTGACATTCAGGGTGGTGGCATCCATTTGAAAGTGACATGTAAACCATCATGTCCAGGCAGTGAAAGACAACTTCTCATTCACCCCCCCCAAACTCAACAGGCAAAGACAGGCCAGTAAGGTCTCATCCCTGTGTGGAACCAGCTGCCGTGGCACTGAGACAATGGATAGAAAGTGATCAGTCTTTTCCAGGGACCCTCAGTAAGTATTGGGGTTGAATTCACGAGGGTGCAGCAAGAGTGGGCTGCTCTGCAAGGGGCAGACTGGGAGAGAAGGGTCACAGTCAGGCAGGGGCAACACTGACAGGGTGCAGTCTCCTCACAAGGCCTGACAAAGAAGAATAGAGCTGGTCTGGTGGTGCCAGCCAGGGTCAACCACAGCCCAGGGACCACCAGCCAAGCCCACTGTGACAGCACAGGTCTGAGGTCAAGGCAGGAAGTCCAGATAACAAGTCAGAGATTCAGTCTGTTGTCCTGTATGTCACACTTTGAATCTGAAGTTAGACAGAGATGGAAGTCTTCATGTTTCACTAGAAGGATGATCAGTCCTCCAGCTTCTGATTGAGACATGACAGCTTGTGCCTTTTTTTGTGTTCCCCCCATCCAAAGTATCCTGTTCACTGTGGAGGTGAAAGGGACACTGATGGTTCTGCTTCCTCACTGTAGGCAGGGTGAGGTTTTAGGATTTCCTTTGTCTCTCAAAAAGCTGTTTGGAGCTGTGTCCCTTTACTAAACATGTTAATCTGCAGCTGAGAACTCCATCTGAGGAGGCTGCCTATATTCTACCCATTGGAGGGGTTGAGGATTGTGATCAAGGCTTTTATACTCCTGTTCTACCTGCAGAAACATCCTGATGAATGGCAGAAATGGAGCTCGTGGTGCACCTACCTGGCTAAATGAACCTGGCAAATCCTTTTTATTAAATGAATCTCATTTATTAATTTCTAAGACCAAAAGATATCTAATGTGTCATTGAGCTTGATTCACTTGATTATTCTTATCATCAAGGATATTTTCTCTTTCTCTGCCTCTTGCTCTCAATTTGAATTTCGTTCTCTTGATTCTTGACTTTGATTGGGTCTAGGCTATCATTTCACCTTTCTAAAAAAGTAGCTTTCTGCACAGCTCTTACCTTTGTTAGGTAGGTGAGAGACACTTGTGGCTGCTTCTCCTTATGTGAGAGGGTAGGATACTCCTTTACATCTGTCTGAAATTTTCTCCTGAAAATAGTTTTTTAGCTCTGTTTACCCCTAAACATAAAACCACTTGGGATGTTCCCCTTGTCAGCTGTCAGAGCTTTCTACTTCTGCTGTTAAAGCTTGCACTGTGTCCTCAGTACCAGAGGGTTCCTGAGCTCCAGAGATCTGGGCACAGAGCTTTTTATATGCAAAGATAGTTTGGTGGATTGCTGATTGCTTGTGGTTAACCACCATGTGAATGTAAATGTAAAGACAGAAAGCGTGAAGATAAAAAAGAAAAAGGAGGTCAGCAGGCTGAGTTCTCGGAGATGTGCAGTTGTCATGGACTCACCACCCCATGATCCTGGCTCTCCAGAGTCTGTGAAGATTGAGAGGGACCTCCCCATATCCATCAGTCCTGCAGGGAGGGGGAAGAGCATGGAAAAGGTTGTATCATGTCCTGTTTGTGGAGGAATGTTCTCCAATAACATCCAGATTTTTGATCATTCAAGGAGACAAGTTTCAGAAGACAGTAGGTGGATATGCTCTTATTTCTGTTTATATTTCTAGGATTTAAGGTGCTTTTTGATAACATGCATGTGTGATTTAATAAATATTTCTGTTTTTCAGATGAGTCAACTGCATGAAAGCAGGCTTTGCTCCAGGAAGGCAGTTGTTCTCATGAAGCACAGAAGTTCTCTTGACTTCTCATGTTTGGTGAATTGGGGCGATGAAAGCGAGTGACAGAACACCCTCAGGTCCATCTTTCAGCAGAAAAGCTTTTCCCCTGGCACTGCCCCTCTTCCCTCGGTGCTCATTCCACTGATGCTGAGAAACTGCCTGTTACTGAGAAGCTGATTATTGAAGAGAGTGTCCACAAGAGCCAGACCTGGATTTAAAAAAATCTCCGCATGTAACCCCAATGAGCACTGAACTATCTTCAGGTCCAAAAGCCAGTTTTTTTCTCTCCAGCTTTGCTTTTCCAGTAAGCATTTTCTTCACCAGAACAATCCACACCTCAACCAATTCTGCGTTAGTTGACGTGCTAAAAAGGAAGGGAGAGGTGGTGGGTTTGTTCTGGTTTTAAGTGCTTGGAATATATTTAGGATTTGTGGATGTTTTGGTGATGGAAAGTAGGAGCGTTAATTGAGAGAGGATCTCAAATTTCAAACTTGGTGTTTTGAACAGATTTTTGTTCTGTTTAGGATAAAATTTACTTACTGGTAAACAACTGTTTTCATTAAGCCATTCATTATAAAGAATACTGAAACTGTCTCAATGCTGTATTAGTTTATTAATGAAATTGGCAGCTATGCTTTATTAATTAATAAATCTTCCATAAGTTATTTGCTACTAAATGGATTTATGTTTAAATTCAGAAACACATTTGCCTGCCAGAACTGTCTGAAATATCTTGCCAATGAAAGGACAATATCATGTGAAGAAACATGGGGAGTAAAAATAAAACGCATTTTCCTCAAGGTCACCTTGTACAGAACAGGTTGGATAAACTGCAGAGTTCTAAGTATCTTTACAGTAGGTGAGAGAGCTGGGGTTGTTCAGCCTGGAGAAGAGAAGACTCCAGGGAGACCTCAGAGCCCCTTCCAGTCCCTAAAGGGGCTACAAAGGAGCTGGAGAGGGACTATGGTCAAGGGATGGAGTGGCAGGACAAGGGGGAATGGCCTTAAGTTGAAGGAGGATGGATTTAGATTAGATATTAGGACGAAATTCTTGGCTGTGAGGGTGGAGAGGCCCTGGCACAGGTTGCCTGAGAGGTTGTGAATTCCTTACCCCTGGAAGAGTCCAAGGCCAGGTTGGATGGGGCCCTGAGCAACCAGGTCTCGTGGAAGGTGTTCCTGCCCATGGCAGGGGGTTGGAATGAGATGATCTTTAAGGTCCCTTCCAAACCAAACCATTCTATGATTCTATGGTCAAGAAAATTAGTATATGCAACTCAGGCAACTGTGTTACAAACGCTGGAAAACAAGGACTTCCTTGCCTGGAAATTCCATTCTTTGTGCCTTCAGATCAGAAGGTTTAGGGGGCTTTTCTATTCCTGCAGTAGCTCCCATGCAGATCTCTTTACTTGCCTCCACGACTCGGGGCTTGGTTAAAGCCAAAGGGGTGTTTTAGCTTGGGCTGCAGCTCCGCTCACCCCGCAGTGCATAATGAGCCCCACTCAAACAGAGCACTCCTTCCTTGACCTAACCACAATCTCCCTCAGGTCCCCAGAGGTTCCCACAAGCCCGACTACAACAGCTATGACTTGCTGGGAAAGAATCCTACGGCATCCAAGCACGAGGAAACCTGTGATATTGCTGTGGGACACACAGGAAACGCAGAAGCCCAGAGGAGGGTGGGTCGCTGCTTTGGGAACAGGAATGTTCAAGCCAGGTAGCCAGACCTGGGAACATTGAGGTTGTATAAACACACAAGCAGCTTTGTGCAGACTTGTTCAGTTCAGGGTAGATTCTGCTTTCTAGTTGCATTCTTAGGAAAACACGATTTTTCAGCGGCTGCATGTCAACACATTGATACTCAGCAGCTCTGCTTTTCACCAGATGCTCACTGTGAGCTACCAGCTCCGACCATGTTTGTATTTAAATGGTTTTATAGTTGACATGCCTCTGACTAAAATATCTTAATTTTCATGTTTTATACTAGAAAACAGAGAATTGTTTTTGTTTTGTTGACTGGATTCATTTTATTCCTTTCTCTCAAGGTCCTTTTGGAAATAAATTGGAAATAAACCCAAATTAAGATTTTTTTTTTCTAATCTTATTAGCTAATGAAGCTGCTTAAATATGCTGTTGATTGTGAGGGTTTTTTGTTGGGTTGGATTTTTCTATTAGAGCATAACACATGAAGATAGATGTAATATATTAAATAAAGCACGTGGCTATCTGAACTATTTTTTTCCTGGTCACTCTGGCTGCACTTAAAACTCTGTGAATTGCACAGTGTGTCTGGCTGTCCTTGTGCCCTGATAACTCTGCCTGCGTTCTGCTTGCACAGACAGGGAAAGTCACAAGGTGGCTGGACTAGGGGACAAGGATTATGCGACCCTGTGCCACGTGTCCCAGTAAGGCACAGTGAACCAGCTGCCCTGGGCACTTGGGAGGCATCCCAGGGTCCAGCTGCTCGGGCACAACGTAAATCCCTTCAGATAATAGAGCCAGTTACATCCCTGGCTGGTGATTCAGCTTTCTTTAACAATTCTGGCAGCACACTCGTCTGCATGTCGGTGCAGACACGACGCTCTCGTACTCCTACCCCGGCGTCTTGTGTAACAGCTCTCTGATAAATATTGAAATTCCCTTCTAAAGAGCCTGCCTGCCTGTAAGAAATTATTCTGAAATAAACTCTGATGTGAATGCAAATGCTGTTAGATATTCTGAAATTGCTCCATGCGTGGTAGACCAAATAAATGGTAGGATACTCCCATTTCGGGAGACTGATGAAACTCACTGACGCAGTTCTGCAGATTAAGTTGTTCCAGACTAGTTTTCCACATAAATCGATTTATTTTAGGGAGGAGGGAAAAAAAAAGAAAAAGAAGAAGGAGAAAAATTCCTGGTCTAAGGCGAACAGAGGAAAAGTGACTATGCAGGGAGTGATTCTGGAATATACAGTGCATTACATTTACTTGGTTTTTTATGAGAAAACGTGAGCACTTCCACTGTCTGTTTCTCCCTGGACATTTATACAGCACTGGGCTGATTACAAAATAATGCACAGCATCAAAATCCTAAATAAAACAGGTTTTTGCCTGAATTCAAACCTTCTTTACAGAGACTCCCTACTGCAGGAATTCATCGTGTTGCTGACTCATAGGCGCCGAGCAGCATTTGTTCAGCCTAAGCTGGTGCAGCCCTTCCTGCCCATCTGCCAGGGGCTCTCCCAGTTCCAGAGTCAGCAGGGAGCAAAGCCGTGTCTCAGCCACCACTGCAGCTCCCAGTCTGGCAGCTGGGCAAGCACTGGGCACGGCTGTGCCCTGAGCAAATGCACCCCAACGTGAAACGGGGAGGTGCAGGACAGACACTCTTTCTGCCACTTTTTTAAGAGCCTTACACTCTGAAAGTAGATTTGCCAGTGCTTGTCTGTCAGAACAGCATCCACTTTTTAGAAACCTCCCAAAGTGCCATGGGCGAAACAATAATCGTCCCTTTTGTGAGGGCCTAGAGAGTGAAACATGATCTTCTACATCTCCTTCCCTTACCATCTATTTTTTTTGGAAGTAACCTGAGATGCTTTAAACTGACCATTACTTCACTACACTCTTTGTTGCATCTGCATTTTATTTTGATCTCACTTTGTCCCTGTATATTTTATTCCCAAGTGTATTAGAACACGTTAATTTTAATATGATACTTTAATAATTTTTTGTTGTATGTTACAGCAGACACCACAGAGCTGAAAGGAAGGTTTCTATTCTATCATCCTTTCTAGCTAACCATGCTACATGTGCCCTTTGGGGTATGGTGTGCACAAGTGTCTGCTCACTGAAAGCACACATCCAGTCCTGACAGCAGGTAAGAAAACCTGAGGCTCGTGGCATTGTGATGTGACAGACCAAGTTGCATATAAAATAATCGTTGGCAAATTATGTTTAAATTTGCCTGAGAAAGACGAGAGGCTTGGCCTTTGAATGCTGGAAATGGGATAAATTATTTAAGTACTGTTGAGTTCATGTTGTGGGTGGAGAGAAAGAAATAACCAGAATTTCCAGACCAGAGAGGATGAAGTGACTGATTGATAATGGACAAGAATTTTCTCCATGTGAACATAAAGAAAGGGTGATAATTGTGGAAAAATTACCTGGATTTGGGCATGGTGTGGATGTGTGGGAAGAAAGAGGGAACAGAAAATGAAATTTAGAGCACATCAAAGAGATGTCTGTACTATCCCCTTTTCACAGGTGGAAAAACTGAGGTAGAGAAGCAATTTACACATATCCCGCTTTCACTTGCTGTTGTCAGAGCCAAAAACTTCTACCTCCCAGTCCTAAACATTAACCACAAGGCTACTCCTCTGCACTATTATATCTGTTATTTGTTTCACCTTGTTTTCAGTTTTAAGAGCGCCTCTGATCTGCATAAACGTGTTGAAACACACAATGATTCAGGTGCCTACAGCTGTGATGCTGAAGGATGTGGTTTTATTTCACGGACTTTGCTAACTCTGGAGACAGCACTGCAAGAGAGTGCATGTGGTGAGTACATTAAACAGCAGGATGAAATGTATCTCTATAAATGAGACCAAAGTTTCAAATTGACATGCCTTCAGTTTCATGTGAATTAATGAAATGTTTTATTTTTTTGCATCAAATCAAGTATTTATTTGCACACATTTCTAGGGCTCTGGTAATTATTATGCAAATGCCTGATTCCTCCTTACATACAGGTTTTGAGTGCTTACTTTAGGTACATGTAGTTGCACTCTCACAGTCTTGAATTATGGCCAACTCCCTCCCCCTTTCCTTTTTTATTTCTTTAAAGAAATAAACCACATGCCAATTCTAATCTCAACAGCAAAATATTTCAGGGATTAAAATCCAATGTCACCTTTCTCCTCATGTTGATACTTCATCTTTAGAACTTACATGCTACCTGAAAATAGAGAAACTTTTAGCTGGGTGAGTGTGGTGTCATTAAAATTCAGTTTGGGCTGCTCTAATTTATGGATGCTTGCTGCCTGAGCTGCAGTCAGGGCTGTGTTGTGAAATGAGTATATTTTAGTGGGAGCTGGGTGTCACACTGCTCTTGGAGATATCTGCAGTACGGATGGCCAATGCAGAGGATTTCCACTGGGGCTCCTCAGTCAGGCAAGTTTTAACAACCTCAAACTGGAAACGTTTTAGGAATCTGCCTTCAAAAAGGTGTTCAGCTATTTAGTGTGGTTTTCAACAAAGGATTCATTTTTGTCATGTATACATACAAGCCTTCCGGGACTCTTAACAGTCTTTTTTCCCCAAGAATAAAATGGCATTCTGAAATATAAATGCCACATCTGTCAGAAAAGTTTCTCCCGGAGTTACTCATTGACCCAAGATCTCCAAAAAGTCCATAAGCTCAGCAGTCATACTCCTTTCAGGTGTGTTACCAGTTGGTTCTTGTTCAGATCATAAAGTATTTTTTCCTAAAACATTTTGTTTAAGAGATCCAGATATTGAATTAAAAGCTCTCTTATTAAGTCTGATTCCATTTTAGTAAATCTGAATATGAAAAAATTTACTACTGAAGTTTCATTATCATGATGGGAAACCTAGTCTAAAGATGGTTAAACCAAGGAAATAAAAAGGTCTTTTTTCTTTTACCATGATGAAAATTTTGTAGCCTCAATTGTTGGAAGAAATTTTTTAACCCTGCAAGTTGTATCCACCAAAGAGAGTATGTAAATATATGAACAGCTTCTGTAATATAAACAAGAGGTACTTTCCATTTTGGGACAAGAAAAAAAATCCAACAAATAAAATATCATTATAAATAGGTTTCTCTTATTTTCTGTTCTGTGATTTGTATTTCATAAAAACTACTTATCAGAACCCTCTTGCAGGTGTTCCTTCACACAGACTGCCTTTTGTTTGAGCGCCACAGAGTAAACAGCAATCTAATTCATCTTTTAATTGCAGGTATTATCAGTTTTGGCAATCTGATTAGATATTATTCTTATTTTCTCCCTAAATGCTATGTCTGTAACTTATATTTTCAGCTTTATTCCCTTGGCTATAAAGGTGACAATGAAGGCCATCGGAGTTCCGATGCCGTGGGTTTGGATCAGGATCTCCAGGTGGTGACAAGAAAGTTTTGACCAAGTGAAAATAGTTTTGGAAGAGAGGAGGGGACACCTGAACGAGCTTCAGCCACGGTCAGCAGCTACAGGAGAAAATGTTCTGGTGGAAACAGAGTCTTCTCTGCCAGAGCCAGTTTGGGCTGAACCTCAGGCTGTTTTGGAACCTGTTGTGCTTCTGCTGAAGTTGATGGAGCAACACCAATCAACATGATGGAAAACCCTGGTAGAAACGGATCTGGGCTTGAGAATTCAGATAGATTTTTAGAAAAGCAGCTTTTATTGGATTTTTACCGGAATGAATCCAATATTTTTACTCTTCGGAAGAGGTTGACTTTTTTTAAACAAAACATGTTTTGAAGTTTTCACTTTTATCCCTGTCAAACCTTGTTAAATTATTCTGATATGCTTAGAGAATATATGCGAGATAAACACAATATTATGCATACATGATACCTTAATTTATTCATATATATGATGTTTCATTTTGGAGAAGAGACTTTTAAGTTCTGTATATTCTTATGTGTGTATTTATTTATTAAAAATAACACAGCCCATGGGAAAAGCGTTGAGCCAATGCACAAGATAAACAGTTTGAATTAGTAGCTAAAACATCCCATTTTTTATTAGCCTGTTAAGTTATTTATTAGACATTAGACAACAGCTTGTGAGATGCATATAAGAAAATAAAAATGTTGAGAAATTTCTTTACTTAGTGCCTTTCAAATTATTTCAAGAGTTATTAGAGAGACTTTCTTTCAGAGTGGACTTTTAAGTTAAACTCTACCGTTAAATGAATAAATTTACTTTAAAAAGAAAGTTATGAGTAAATAAAGTGGTTAAAGGTGTTCACAGAGCTGACTTTAGGATTTATATACCATTAATGTATATGTGCTCACTGCTGCTTCAGCCTCCCAACCTACCCCAGGTTGTCTGTGATGTTTAGCAATCCTGGCCGGAGAGAGCAAAGGAATTTAAAAGCCCTGTCGCAAATACAGTCAGATTGCAATGGTAAAAATCTCCTCCCACCGGGCTGCTGCCTTGAAAGCTCCTGCTTTGCAGGCAGCTGACACCTTTGCGCTGGGGTTTTGACCTTATTAAATACGCTGGGCCATAAGTTGTGGCCATTCAGGTGATGTTCCAAGAGCAGCTGAGCCCTTTGTGCAGTGGGGGCAGCCAGACAGATGTGGGTGGCAGCCTGATTTTAATCTGCCTTTGTGCGCGAACCAGAGAGCCAGCATTTTGAATCCTTTACAGCGCAGGTAGAACTGACTCACGTTTCTCTGGGCGATGAACAGGTACCACTATAGCCCCTGGGATTTCCCCTGCTAAATATCAAAGGCCTTCCACAAACAACAGAGGTGTTAATGCTTCCCAAAGAAAGAGTCCTTTATGATGGAAAGTATTAGTCAACCAGAATACAGGGGAGCCTTGCCCAGATCTTTTACAATGGTTTACCAGAAGTCTCTAATCCAGTAACCAACAATTCACTGCCCATGCCTGCCTGATTGGGAGCTGGCTGCCTCCAGTGCAAGCTGCATTGCAGGTACCAAGGTTAATTTGCACCAAGGCCATTCAGGCTTTCACATGACAGATTTAGACACGGCATTATGGATTTGTACCCGAGCTGTGGAACTGCACTCGCTGGGCGAGAACATGACCTGCAAGTCCTAAATTCCCACAACTATTAAATACAGTGTGGAGGGCAAAATCAAGTATGGGGCAAACCCAAAGGGATGATAATTTATTAAGGGAGACCTATTTTTGAAAATCGTATTTTAAAATAATCTCCCTCGGTTGTGCTGCTTAATGACACTCCAGAGCTTTATCCTACTATTGTTTAGGTATCTGTCCCACTTTATTACTATTATTATTCACAGAGTTTGCATTCACACAAGGGCTTTGCAAAACAAAAAAGTCACATCCTTTTTTTTTCTGTAATGTATTTTAGAATTTATAATCTTGTATATAATTTATACAGAGAGGCTTTTCTAACACATCTAACTAGGCAATAGTGGTTCGCAATGGTGAATTTCAAGGGGTTTTTCCCAGAGTTTTTTCAGATTTTGTGTTAAGATTTCTAATTTACGTTAAAATTATTACCACTCCAAGATGCTGGTTTGCATACACGAAGCAAAATAAAATATCCATCCGGAAGCATTTTCATGCAAAGAGGCGCTTTCCCCCCTGATTCTGATGCCAGATTTTTTTTTTCTTCCATGCCGGTTATTTGTACCAAAATAACCGCGTGGAAATCTATGGGGCTTTGAAAACTAGAATCCTCTTTCTGCTTAATGTTCAAAGTGATGCTGAAGCTCTTCTTCCCCCCAGCAAGGGGGGCACAGAAGAGGCTGCAGTGTGCCACCCTGCCCCACGACATCGTGCGACAACGGGGCATGTGGCAGGCGAAATACCTTTGCCCAGCACATCCTTTATTCGGTGCCTCCCGGGAGAAAGCGGCTCCGCAAGAAACAAGGTGTTCATTTGCCGGGATTTGTGCGATCCAGCCTGAAAAACAACTTCTCCCCGTGCGCAGCGGGGATGGTGAGGTGGCCGTGAGTCAGCGGGGACCTGTTCTCATGGAGCCGGAGCATCAGATAAGGACGCGGGGCTGCAGAACCAGGCTCTGGCACGGGATCTTTGCGCATTTCGGTGGGGCCAGACCAGCCCCTGGCTCTGTGGAAGGCAGGAGGAGACAGCCTGCCAGGCTGACAAAGAGCCCTTTGATAATGACCCCGGAGTGATGCCCTGCAGCACAGCCAGCAGCAGAGGGGGGGAAAAATGCACCTGAAAAATGACGGTGTCTGCCAAGGTGCAGAGCAAGACCCAGCTTGGGGAAATCATGCAGAACACCTTCTCTGTTCCCTGAGAATGGAAATTTAAAACCAGGCATTCTTCTCCTGAATACCACAAAAACAGCCCTGTTAGTCATTTGCTGCTAATAAAAATAGGATTAATCTTTTTTTTTTAATTAGGTCCTTTTTTCACTTGGTACAGCCTCTCTACCATCATAAATGGAGCTGATAACAAGACATATGTAAAATTTGGGTTAATACTTCTCAATTAGGTTCCTGAATGCAGGGCTTTTTTATTATCCTTACAGAGGAAGAACATTAGCAAAAAGAGTTCAGTGGTTTCTAAAAAAGTAGAGGTGAAAAGAATAATATTTGTCTCTGGGGGAAAAAAATCTCAAAGCTAGATCACTAAGCAATGCTATTATTTTGCACAGACTTTAAAGTTTAGTGTCTAGGAGAGGAGTGGTTGCCCTGATACGGTTTTTAGCATGTAATTCCATTAAATAAGGCATGTTAAAAGCAATCTGCAAAGCCTCCCTGAAGCCCCAAACCAGTAATTTTCTTACTAGATCACATCAAATAGAGAGTATGTTCTGTTACTGTCTACAGTAAGGAGCTTATGTGATCTCCATCAAATGATGATGTGCCTCAGTTCTCTGCCTCTAAAGAAGAGTTCTCAGCTTTACAAGGAAGCCACAAGATTTTTATTAACTTGTGTTCTCATTTGTTCAGCTATTATAGTCACAAGAACTAAAAGCAGTCTGTGGAAGGCACAAGAATGGTCCCCCAACCTGCCTTTTAATTAATGGCTTAACTTTTGTATGTCCAAATCAATTTATAAAGGAACTGACTCTTGGGCTACTGAGCAGACAGAGCTGCCATTAACTTAGGCTCTGAACTAGCAAAAATTCATACCTATGCCTGAGTGCCTGGGGCAGTCCAGCTGGAATGTCACTGCCCAGCAGGATTATCTACACTGTCTTTAGGAAAAGTCGGGTTTAATTCCCACCCTCTTCCTACCACTCATTTCCATCCCCACACCACACTCCTCTGGTGTCTGTGAGGGTGTATTTTAAATCAGATCAGCAAGGGGCGACTCCAGCATCTCCTACAATGTGCAACTGCGCCCCTTTCATCACCTTCTCCGGGGGTAGTTTCCTTCCAGCCTACTCACCTCCCTTGCTCTTGAATTAACAAGCACCTGGTAAGCCAGGCCAGCTTTCTGATCTGTCTGAAAACTCACCGAGGGAGCTTTTTCCTAAGTGAGATCACTGAGCTGATTCAGTTACTGTTCAACCACATGAACGCAAGTGCGACCTTGTGAATACCAGCACGACACAAGGAGGGGACAGCAGGCTCCTTCAGACACTGGGTAGATTTCAATTGGCCTAAGCCATCTGCAGCATTGCAGTTTGTGTGTAAAAACCTAAGTTTAAAAGTTTGCAGAGTGGGCAAATAGACGTATTTTTGCCTAATAGTTTTGGAAAACTGCAACCTGCAAATTAATGCTCTTTTATTTCAGCTTTAAGGCTATTCCCCAGTTGCCAGCTGTTGTTCACAGAACATAGAAGCAAAACATTTGAGCTCTAACATACAGGACAAAGGTGCCTTATAACCTGTTGAAGAAGCAGGTTGGTTGAATTCATGCATGCCAAGCAACCCTTTCAGAAGGATTTCATTCTAAAAAGAGAAGGCTGAAGCACTGGATTAAATCCTGTTCTCTGAAAGGACTGAGAAATATTGCAAGACAATGAAGCACTGTAAGAAGAGGGTTTCTTTGTGATGCCTCTATTAACCTACAAGCACAGGAGAGAATTTATGTAAGACTGGTTACTTTGCCACAAAAAGCTAAATTAGGCCTGTTTCATATGATTTGTTCTCAATAAACTTAGTACTGACTGTTGCTTGTCAACTTGGCTAGCTAGTACCATATTTTATTTATTTACTTTTAACCAGGGACCTGAATGCTCTGGAATTCCTTTTCTGCCTTTTTCTGCCTCTTGAAGACAAGCTCTTCCACTGCCCTTTTCCAGTGTTCCTACACTTTGTCAAATAAAAGCTCAGATCTTGGGAAGCCAGTTCTCTAAGGAGCTTAAATGTGAGGTTTATTCAGGCCTAGCCCTTTTGAAAGCACTTAAGTAACTGGAATTCTCTCAGATGAGCTCTTTCCACATTCACTCACGATCTCTGACTCCTTTATTGCTGGGGTTTCTTGAAATAGTTCTCAAACTATAGTGCAGGTAGAAGGTATAGAATCCACTTCCTGGTTAAACTTAACTACCAACCAAATGCAAGTCAGGTTTTGTCTAACTCACTTTTACAACTTCCACCATTTTCGCAACGAAACAGGAGTTTGAATGACAACGTATCATTAGAAGAATAAAATATCTGGTGTGCTATTTGGAACTGTCATTCACCCCTCCAGAAGGCCCTGGTTCTTCAAATCACTTCAGTCTAAGTAGAGCTCCTTGAGAGCATGACACTCTCTCCAGGCTGATCCAGTGAGAGCTGAAGCCCCAAATAAAATCAAGGAACAAGTCAGAGTCATAGCCAGGAGAAGGGAGCCATAGAGAGGTGTATTGTTGGGTGACACAGGTGACCTATGGGCTTGTCTCTCCACACAGCTTTTTATTATTTCTGATTTATTTATACATAGATGTTCTCATTCAGAGTAATCCATTGTTTAGTTTAATTCAGAGTAAATTAAGCAGGAAGAAATCAATGTGGAATAAAGTCCTGAGAACAGACTTGATGTCCCGTGTGTTCTGAAAGTTATTAAATGTCTCTGTAGACTCTTTTTTAAATGGAGCTTTGCAGAGAACTGCTATTATCCTGGCTTTAAAACACATTGTCCTCTATCTATTGCCTAACTTGCCAGATTAAATGACACACACTCACTGCCTAGAACAATCACCTTGAGCCTGATGTTCAGTATAACAAACATTAGCTTTATTAGCCTTTAGACCTGTGATAGGTGTGAAGGTCGTGATGCAGATGGGAACAGCTTCTTTACCACTGTGTTACATACCAAAGGTTGCAGGTTCCTTCCTTCCAGCTGCAGCATCTCATTAAGAGAATGAGACCCTGTATCCACTGGTCTGAGTTGTGGCTGAACATGAGCCCAGGTGTGCCCAGGTGGCCAAGAAGGAAGGCCAATGGCATTCTGGCTTTTATCAGGAATAGTGTAGCCAGCAGGACCAGGGAAGTCATTTTCTCTCTGTAGTCAGCACTGGTGAGGCTGCACCTGGAGCGCTGTGTCCAGTTCTGGGTCCCTCAATTCAGGAAAAACACTGAGGAGCTGGAGTGAGTCCAGAGAAGGGCAAAGGAGATGAGGAAGGGTCTGGAGATCATTCCTATAAGGAGCAACTGATGAAGCTGGGGTTGCTTATCCTGAACAAAAGGAGGCTCAGGGGAGACCTCAGCACTCTCACAAAGGAGGTTATAGCCAGGTGGGGCTCTGCCTCTTCTCCCAGGTAAAAGTGACAGGACATAAGAAAATGGCCTCAAGCTACACCAGGGGATGTTCAAGTTGGACATAACAAGGAAATTAATCTCTTCATGAAAAGGGTTGTCAGGCATTGGAACAGGCTGCCCAGGGAGGTGATGGAGTTCCCATCCCTGACGGTGTTCAAGGAATGACTGGACACAGCACTCAGTGCTCTGGTCTGGGAGACAAGGTGGAGAATGGTGAAAGGTTGGACTTGATGATCTTGGAGGTCTTTTTTCCAACCTAAATGATTCTGAGTCCAACGGTACCTGCAATTATATCCACAGGAGGATCCAGGCACACAAATCTGCCGCTGGCATCATCAAAGCTCCTAATCCCAGTGGCAACTAAAACCCAGAGATGTGTCAGTTCTCAGCACTACTTTCCCAGAGCCTAAAAACTATTGCCTGGACCGACACCATCCTTGGCCCGGCGGTGCAGGATCCCGGAGTCCCGCAGAGCCGGGCGGGACGCTCAGGGAAAAGAAGGGATGGAGGGACGGGGACCCGCTGGGCTTCCCTGAGCGAGGCAAGAACCAAAGGCAGGAATGCAGTGGCTGGTGTTTCCTTCACCTTTATTTGACACACCTCGTCTGACACTGCTCAGCAGCGTGCGCTCCTTCCCCTCCCGCCCCATCGCTTTTGCCCGAGGAGCTTCGGACAGCAGCGCTGCCCCAGGGGCAACTGTAACCTGGGACCTGCCCTTCTCCACGACTGGGGCCGCTGGAAAAACCCACCCCCTCGCCCGGCCCAGGAAGTGACGGCGGCCCCGGTGCCCCCTCCCGGCACACCTGACTCACCTGACTCACCTGGGCGGACGGGACGGGACGGAACGGAACGGAACGGAGGGAGCGGCGGCTGCTGCTGCGCTCCGCGGAGCCGGGCGGTGTCCGGGCACAGCGATGGCCAGGGACAGCGGCTCCCCGTGGGCCATGGGGCTGCTGAAAACCTTCGAGGAGAACGAGTTCGGCAGCTGGGAGAAGATCGGCTCGGGAGGGTTCGGGCAGGTGTACAAGGTGCGGCACCTCCACTGGAAGACCTGGCTCGCCATCAAGTGTTCGCCCAGCCTTCATGTGGATGAGAAGTAAGGAAGGGGACAAGGGGAGTGGGGTCGGGGGACCGGAGCTCTTCCCACAGAGGTGTCCCGGAGCCCGCATTTGCCCCTGGGTGGATGTGCAGCTGGGGGAGCCGCGGGGTGATGGAGAGCTCCCCATCCACTGCCCTCGCAGCCCTCTCTTCCCACAGCAACAGCAGATGGGATTCAATATTCCATATGCTTTGCCGGTCCCCTCGGAAAGCATTTTTTCGCCCTGCCCAGGTGGTGCGTGTATTGGCTTGTGCTGAAAGCACTGCGCCTGCTGTGGCTCCAAAGGTCGTGGAAAGGCAGGAGGAGGAAAAGTTCTGAATGGGATCCAGGGGCTTCTCAGGGGGCTCCCTGCCTTGAGCAAAGCCAGTCCTTTAGCTCTCAGGTGTATTAGTTGTGAGTCTTGTGTGGCTTAGGGTGGGGGCATTGGGGTGTGGGTGCTGTAGCCGCGGGCTTGGTGTCTTTTGGGAGTGGGTGCTGAAAGGAAACCTGCTGGGAAGTGTGTTCTATCAGCTTCAGTTCAGGGCTTCTCCGTGTGTCTGTCTGCTCGGGATGGGGCTGTATGGTATGACAGGTAGAGGTACCACACAGTGGAACCCCCTTCCAGCCCACCTGCCCGCTCTGACCAGTCGTGGTCTGTGGTGGAGGACCATGGTTTGTGCTGTGCTCATGCTGTCAGTACGTGATCACAGAATCACAAAATGGTTTGGGTTGGAAGGGACCCTTAAAGATCATCCAGTTCCAATCCCCTGCCATGGACAGGAACACCTTCCACTAGACCAGGTTGCTCAGAGCTCCATCCAACCTGGCCTTGAACATTTACAGGGATGGGGTCCTTCCTTTCCTATCAGAGGAAGGCTGTCAGATGCATCTTTAGAAACATCTTTCTGTTGTAGGGAGAGTAGTGATTTTCAGTGTGTGCAGAGGGAGGTGAGTATGGCCAACATGTGTTCATGGAGCTTTTCCAGCTCCACCTTGATCTTTGGGCTCTCTACCAACTCAGTGAGCTCATTCTGCAGTTCATTTTTTGAGACATGGGGTTGGTTTGGTCCCAAAAGGTTTCCCTTGCTGCAGTTTTTGCAGACAAGCTGGCCCAAGATGGAACACTTTTGTAAACCCATCTTCTACAAGACTTCTGGGGCAGTGGGGCATTTTTTCCGGTATCTGAATTACTGACTTTGCTGTAGGCATGGCTTATATAGTATAATAAATGAAATTAAATGTCCTTTTTTAAAAAGGAGAGAGGGACAGTTTAATATATACATAGGGTAACTATACTGTCTGTGAATAAGATGGTCTTTTGACCTCAAAGTTGCAGAAGGTGTTCTATTGGGTTAACCTGCAAGCCCCTCTACCATTAAAACTTCAAAGTAGATTTCAAGCTTGATGCTTATTGAGGCCTAATCAGAACAGTACTGTAGCTGATTAATTTTGCAGTTAAGATTAAAACGTGCCTTAAAAATAAGCCAGAACATTCGTTGTACTTTCAGTTTGCAGAACGCATCTAGAAATTTACTCAAGAAGTTAATTTTCATTCTGAGACAAAGCATGCTGTAACCTCTTTGAATATGAACAATTAATTTTGAGAGTTACTACCACAACTGTATATTAATATATACTGTGTGCAGCAGAGAACCACCTGTCCCTCAGTGGCTGTGAGGTGTGCACATACTGGAAGACCATACAGACATCCAGTGCAGTAAGCAAAAATGCCTTGAGAATTCGGGAACTTTGAGGGGGTGGGGCTCCTGCAGCTTCTGATTCATTTTAATAAACCAGTCCTTGAAATGCTCATTTATTTTACTGTAGAATTTGTGCTTCAGATGCTCAAGGGGAGAATTGATTGGAAATTGGAGGGTTCCTGGCCTTTAAAAGAGCTGCCCTTACAAAATAGAGCTTAGCTAATTTTTTTTTTTTTTTTAATTTCTCCTTTGGTTTTTGGGCTGCTCTACCAAACCCCTTTCAGGAGCTGGTTACACTGAGACTTTTCACCCAAAACTCTTTTAATAAACTTGTGCTATTCAAATGGTGGGGTGGGGGCCACAGTCAAAATCAAACACTACCTCTGTAGTTCACAGGTTGAAACAAGCCTGTGTAATTAGATTGTTAATCCAGGAGATTAACTTGACTAGCTGTTACTTGGAACCCTGTGAAGAGTTAGAAATATTGCCAGTGGTATCAGAAACATTAACTGAAAAACGCAAAGGCTTTTTCTGATGTATTTATTTGGTACCACATTAAAACCCTGTTTGTAATGGCTTGGTGGTGGTAACATTCTGTAGTCTCTCCTACTGTGTTTCTGCAGACAGTAAGAGATTTGGAGTAATTCCCTTGGCAATTATCACGTCGTAGAGCCAAGTGGCATCCAGCAGAAGAAAAACTGAATGGAGAGCCAGAAGTGTTTTTTACCTTTAAACCCAAGCCCTCTCAGATAATCTAGCCAAATTCCATTCCTAATACCTTATTTGCTCCAACTTTCCCCGTCTCCGGAGACTGTATTTCCCAAATATGACTCAAGATGCTCTCAGGATGGGGAGGTTCAATGTAAGTCTGAAGGAAAAGAGTGTGACAAAGAAAAGTGGAGGAACCTCTCCCCCAGGACTTCCAGTGGGGAGAGTGATTTCTCTTTTCCCGTTTGGCCCAGAATGGAAGTGTGGTCTGGAGAAAAAGGGGTGGCAAGCTTGGAGAGAATCCTTTGTGGATTTCTTATAGCTGGTGTGGCAGTGTTGGAATAAACCATCCAGTTCCAGTCCAGTTTGAATTTTAGCTTTTGACTTCTTCATTTAAGACAAACCACTAAGCACCTCCTGGATTTGAGAATGGAGCAGGACTTAGAAGCTTAGGAGGTTTTGGAAGTGCCTTGCTGTTAGTGGATGCTGTGTTTATTCAGGAGATGAAGGTGAATGAACGTCTCTTCTGGAGGTCTCTGGATGTGCAGGTAGAACCTAATACTCCCCTCGTGCTCCTTAAGGAGTAGGGGTGAGCCTGGCTGTCCAACTTAACCTATAATCCTCTGCTGCCAGGCTGTGCAGGGGAGATCTGTTAGCAGGGCTGAAATCTGTTAACGTGAAAAAAGGGGTTTGCTTCTTTTTTTCCCCATTTTTTAATTTTTCTTCTTTTTTTCCTTTCCCCTCAATGTATTCTGCCCAGACCATGCAGTGGTTTTTCTTGTCTTCTCCTACATTCTTCTCTGAGTGTCAGAGGTGTGCAGGTCATTGCAGATGTTCCCTGCAGCGGAGAGGACACTGTGTGCCCTTAAAACATATGCCACGATGCAGATGAAAAGAGTTCCTGGAGAAATTCAGAGGTGTTATAATTTTAGGGACCCCATCTGCATCACCAGCAGTTTGTGGAGAAGAGGAACTTGCATTCCTGACCGGAGAGCTGTGTCCAGGGCTGGATCTCCATGGGCTGGGAGAAGCCGAGCTGCTCTGCCTCTGGAGGTGGTTCACACAAATGGCCCCATGACAGGTTTTCAGGGCTTTTTTTTTAGTTTCTCTGGAGCAACTTTAACTGCTCTTAGACTCCATTAGGGAAATGTGGTGGTACTGGTGGGGGAATATAAAACTGCAAGGACTGCCTTGTGAGTTTAAAGCTGTATTTTTATACCAGTGTTATCTCTAGGGCATAAAGACTGGATACACACAAATGCAGATACAGTCGTAATTCCTGCTGTTCTTGTGGCAGGGTTTGTGGTGCGAAGGCTGGGCCCTGGGGAGCCGAGGCAGTGGGCAAGAGCAAGACCCTTGTCTCTCCTGCAGAATCCAAAGAATGCAGCCCTGTCTGTTCGGGGTCTGACTTTGAGTGGAAGCAGACAGCGGTTTTGAGGATGTCAGGGGTCTCCTGTTCATGTAATATTTCTGATTGCTTTGGAAATGGCTGTTCTGTCATTGACTCCTCTGACAGAGATGCTATTTGGCACTGGACCCAGTGCCAGAGCTCCTGATGTGTGTACCCCTGTCTCCTAGTTCCATTACAGGGGAAAATGTGTGCACCCCATGATTTACACAAGTTCAGGTGTCCTCTGTGCAAGTTTCTCCTTTTTTCCAAGAATTTTTATTACCATAATGTTAGGATATAGTACTGGAGGGGGAAGGGAATGGAGCCAAGGTTCTTAGAGAAGATAATTCTGACTCTTTAATAGTGGAGGTGTTCAGCTTTTATAACAGAGGCTAGTCCTGTGCCTCTTGACGGAGAAACCCTACCAGGAGCTTTGCTTTTCCTCCACTTTGGGTACTGCAGGATAATTTCTAGGCGCTGGGAGTAACTGAGCAGTACAGCACACACCCCCATCCCATGCTTTGATCTGTTAAATGTGAACTTGGAGGATCCCTGCAGCATCCTTTGTTGCAGCATTAGCACTTGTGTATTGAGGCGATGGGTGCATTGAGAACACCTCAGTCTGTGCCGAGTGCCAGTGGCACCTTGTAAGGGAAAAGGGAAGGGAAAGACCTTTGATCTTCGCCTGATGCAGGAGATCTTGGTTTAACGAGCTGTTTGAGTTAATACGATTAGTGCAAGTGCGCTCCAAGTTAGCACTTGGCTAATGACTATTTTGGCTCTCTTTATTTCTTTTGTCTTCTCTCCTTTTCTGTTTTCAAAAGGTGACGGGCAGGCCTTCCTGAAAGGTATTTGAAAGCCGATGTGTCTCCCCTGGCTGTGCCAGACCGATGTCTGGTTCGGGTTTGAATGCTCCGGGTATGGGAAAATGATAAAGGTGGCAACTGTTGTGTGGGGACTTTATTTAAACAGGCAAATTAGGTAAAGGGCACTTGCCTGTTAGTTAGCTAATTCACTCAATTACCTGGGTCTGCTCCAAGCAGAAAGGGAGCTTTCTTTTAATTATTATTTTGTTGAAACTGAAAATTCTCTTTTTGTAGGGAAAACGCCTCATTTCGAGCAGCCAATCTGTGTGGTTTCGGTGCTGCTCTCTGGGGCTGTTGTTAGCCCATCCCGGGGAGTCCGGTGGCTCTTGCCAGGCTTTAGCTATTGCTGGGTTCTTGCCTTGCCTGGGAGGGCTCAGACAGGTATTTTACATCCCTGACTCCAGCGCTCAGCCCGCCGAAGCCTGGTGAATTATGCTGGCTATGCATGTGGCTTGGGGGCAAGGAGTTGGTTGTGTTATTCATAGGCGCTCCCTTCCAGCGTGCCAAGGAGCAAACCGAGTACTTGTCTGCAAAGGCAATTATTTCATAAGAAAGTTGCTGTAGGGAGCAGCAGGAGCCAACATGGTTAATAGAGAGAAAAGATTTGCCTTATCTGGTTTTTTTTCTTCTTTCTCTCAGCCTGTACCTCCCTCTTAAATCATTTTTCAGCCTGATCTTGCTTCTGAAATAGGTTTTGCTGCTCCCGGCTGAGCTCGACTTGCCCCTAGTGTGAAATGTTACCTGCATCAGGTTATTGCAGCCGCCACAGCAGGTGAGGAGCAGGCAGCGGACCCCGTTCCCAGCCTTGGCTGGCTTTACATCCCACAGCAGGCAAAGCAGAAGGGAACCTGAGTGTCCTGATGTGGAGTCTGAGGGCCAAATGACTCCCGAAATCGCTGCCACGCTGGGAGCACTGAGGGTCCCTTGCAGGCTGTGAGTGGTGTGTGCTGTTCCCCGAGCCATCCAGGCGCTGGGGGGGAAACATGGGAAGGGGAGATTTCACTGCACGAAGATTGGACACGGCATTTCTCTTTTGAGAAGATGAGAGTGCTTCTAGCTGACCTTGGATTTAAAATTCGAAACGAAAAAAAGAAGTTTGAAGGAGCCGATAGCTATGCTGTGGCAGAGTCTCCCACAGCTTTAACTGGCGTCACTTCTTAGTGGCACAGGGCACAAATTGTGGCTGGATAAGGATGTGTCTCCATGTGTTTTCCAGGCAGAGAGGGCAGGTGACGGAGCTTTTTGCCTTGCAGAAGGTACAAGCATCCTCTGATCAGTTGTTGAATCTGCTGAGAATGTGCTTGCTGAGCTTTATGTTTAAACCCTGATACCTCCCAGGAGAGTTGGTCACCTCAAAATGCTTCCCTGGGGTAGAGTAGCATCAAAACAATGTGATATTTTTTCTTTTAAAGTAGGACCCTCTGTTTACCAGCATCTGTGTTAAAACTTTGTCCTATTACTTCAGGTGCTGTTCTCCATTAAATGGCGTAAACATCTTGACTACATTGCGGGAGCTGTCGTGTAATAAGAGAGGGTCTGTTCAGGAAATATTACCTGTCTGACCTCCCCGTGTCCTCCTGTGGATCAGTGGGTGACAGCAACAGTGATGCATCAGTACCCACAGCCCAAAGCTGCTCTGGGTATTGTCCCTCACTGCTGATAGAGCAGTTTTTACATACTGAAGGTTCTTTCACCCATCCTGGGTGTCCCCTCTTTGTGGGCACAGTCAGACTGGGGAGAGGACCCTTGTTTCTTCTGCCCAGCTGGTCCTTGTGGGCTGTTGCAGCACAAAGGCCATGAGCGAGGTGCAGAAGAAGGGCACAGCAATTAAGGGTCTTGACCTGGGAGGCTGCAGCTTGGACTGAGTAACACTTAACCCTCCACAGGGTCAGGCTGAAGTGACCTGTAAACAACCCGGGGTGCTCATTACACCTGCCAGCACCGGGCCTGTTACATCACTTAAAATGATGGGAGTTTTTGGCATCTGCTGGAGATGAGTGAGCACGTCGCTGCAGTTGTCAAATCTGTATTTTGAGGGCAGGGAGGTTCTTGTATCTCCCTGGCTACAGCAGGCAGCTTGCTCCCCTAAATGGTGGCTCCCAGGGATTCCTCTCCCAGCAGGGCTGCTGGAGCAATGCTGTCCATGCTCTCTCCTGGTTAACGCAGCCTTATGACTCACAAAAAGTGGATGACTTCAGCCCAAGGAGTTACAGCAGTGGTAAATCTGGGCTCTGCATGTATCGTCCTCACGGCATAAACATCAAAGCAGGAGATGGGCTTTATGCTCAGGATATATGCACTGTGGAGCTTAGCTCAGCCATGGTTTGGCAGCTGTGAGCTGCCTACATTTAAAAGCATAAAAACCAAAGTTAATAAAAGTGGAAATAATCTTGGAGTGCAAGCTGGTGAGAGGTAGTGTGGCTCAGTCAAGTGATGATCACGAAATGCGGTGTTTGGTTTTATAAGAAATGTTTTGTGCACGTGTGGCGGGAGGAGAAACATCTACCCCATCCTTCACTTTCCATTCTTCTCTCCCCAGGGAGCGCATGGAGTTACTGGAAGAAGCCAGGAAGATGGAAATGGCAAAGTTTCGCTACATCCTCCCTGTTTATGGCATCTGTAAAGAGCCAGTTGGCTTGGTCATGGAATACATGGAAACAGGGTCTCTGGAAAAGCTCCTGGCTTCTGAACCTCTGCCCTGGGAATTGCGCTTCCGCATCATCCACGAGACAGCTGTGGGGATGAACTTCCTGCACTGCATGTCCCCTCCACTGCTCCACCTGGACCTCAAGCCTGCAAACATCCTGCTTGATGCCCACTACCATGTCAAGGTATGCATTGGGCACTCTGTGCCAGGGACCCACCTTTGGCTATTCCTGTGTGGCTCCTGCCAGATGCAAAAGCCTGAGAGAAACCAGCAGCATTCCTTTTGAATTAGAAAATGCCCACTAACCCAGCCCTGCCCGTTTCCAGATTGAAATCCTGAGATCAGCTCAGTTGGTGCTAATAACAGAGGGTTGTGGGGTTTGATTTCTGTATGGGCCATTCACTTAAGAGTTGGACTTGATGATCCTCATGGGTCCCTTCCAACTCAGAATAGTCTGTGAAAATACACTCAAATAAAACCCCAAACCAAATCCACCTGACTTATGCACCATTTTGGTACATAAATAGAGGTACAGTTAGGGAGCTTGTGAGAACTCTCCTGAAATTTTAGAAGGATGTAGTGAATTCTGGTTTTGAGATGAACGGGTCCTGCTATACATTTCCTCTCAGTAGGGTCGTGAGGCAGATGTGAACAGGGAGAGAAAAGCTGTGTGAACCTCCAAATCATCTATGCCACTTCCACAGCTCCCAGTGGTTGCCTTGTTCTGCCTAGGTCTTTCTGGCTTTGTAGGCACCTCTAAATACGCAAATCTCATTTACAGCTGGAGTCTGGAGAAGCCTTCCCAGAGGCAACTCATTTTCCTCTTTCGTTTGCTCAGAGCATGTACAGTGAAGAAGTATCTCTGTCCTGTCTGTTCATGCATACCAAAGGTCACTTAAAGGGATTTTTTGTGGCTGTGACAGCATGAGATTATTTTTGTTATCCATTTCCAGAGTTAGCCAGCAAACTTGTTAGCCTTCTCTGTTGGAGCCTCTGTTTTGACAGCTGGACAGCAAGGAGGTTGTGCTTGCTTTCTAATCTTTCCTTTTGGAGAGGAAAAAGGCTGAAATACAGCTTTTTTCCTGGGTTTTTTAGGGTTTGATTTTTATTTTTAGCAGAGCCATAATCCAGCTGCTTCCTGTTTTCCTGGCCCCCTCACTGTTCAGGTGGTTTTGGTCTTGCTGTACCCTTCTAAAAACAAAGTTTTCATTGATTAAAGACATCTCCCCCAATGTCCATGAGAGGGCTGGATCCATGAGAGGTGTGTGCCTCTAATGAAATAACACCTGTGACAGTCTCAGCTTTTTCTACTAGGCCTCTGAGTGGTTTACTTCTTAGAAGGATTTTCTTCCTGAGATAGGAGGCATCTACAGGTGGTCATGCTATTAATACAGGAACATCGGGATTTGAACTATTGAAAGCCTGTTCTCACACACGGGTGCTGAGAGGCCCTTGCTAAGTATTTATTTACTTAAAGTTCATGCTTGCTTGCATAACTTCTTAAATTCCTAATTCTTGACTCATGCATGAGCCAAGATATGAAGGCTGTATTTTTCTCACCGTTTCAGGAGGTTGAAATGCCTGATGTGCAGCCTGTATATGGGTGGTGATGTAATACAAGGGGGCAAAGTGCAAAATGCACAAAAATTAAAAAGTTTCTGGTGAGGTCATTGCTGACATCCCTGAACTGTTGCTACTCACTCCGTATATGAAACACATCTTCAGACCCTTCCCATTAAGTTCAGAAAAGAATGGTTCAATCCAAACCTTTCCCAGCCAGCAGTCCTTTACATCTACAGGCGTCCTGGAAACCCCTCTGAGCAGCAAAGCAGACATAGGAACCTGTATGCAAAATAAGGGCTGAACATATTCTGTGAGGCGCCTTCACTTTAAAAGTGTGGCCCCAAACCTTCTTTTTGTGTGATGTGAAATTCGTAATTGAATTTCAGACCCTGCAGCTTGATTTAATGGGGATTTTCTTGCTGGGAGGCTACTGGAGCTGCTGATTGAAGTGTTTTTAAGTGTTAGCATTAATTTGGTAGGTGACCTGTCCCTAATAGAATCCTAAGGTGAGTGAAGAGATGTTGCACACTGCAGAAGAAGAGTCTGGAGGTAGGGAGGACTTTTATAAACTGTTTGCCCTTGAGCCAGGAAACAGCCAGCCTTGCAGTGGAGTACATTAGAAATGCTGCTGTGCCATACTCTAGTTAAATGGAAACACACCCTCCTCCTTTTACGAGCACAGGGCTCACTGTAAAACCCCAAGTGAGGCTGATGACTAACGCAGTGGTGTTGTACAGAACTTATCATCAAGTGGGTGCCTCCGTATCATAAAGCCTGTGCATTACATAAGTGTGTGCTGAATTTTGTCCTTGGGAGGATAATTGGGAGGATGGGATTAGCCTGAGCGGGGATATAGATAGACAGATATTAACTTTACTGAAGGCATGTTGGGGGATTCCTTGGTGGTTTTAAGTACGTGCAGTGCAAGGTAGAGCTTTGCTGGTTTTTGGAGGATTGATTCATACATCCTCCCTTGTGAGCTGGTGGTGGGAGCTCCCTTCCCTGCCATGTCCTGCTCCATCTTGGTTGCCTTAAGCAGCGTGATTTCCTTGGGAGGATCATTCCATACCCAGGCAGGCTTTGCAAGAGGGATCAGCTCGCATTTTTTTTGCCCTTACCATCAGCCTTCTGCTTCTGTATGTACCAACAAGATCTTCCCTACCCTGTTCTCCAGTGCTGCATATATGCACCCTTCCAGTATTTACAGACTAACTCCTGCTTTTTTGCTTAACTCCACCATGTCTTATAAACTTGTTCTTCATCTCTCCTGCCCTCTGAACACATTCTGGCTGTCTGCCCTGAGCCACCTGTGATGTGGCAATCGCTGGCACAGGGGAAGCAATGCCACATTCCAGCACTGCCCTCGTGGGCTCTGAGTTTGCTTGTTCCCTCCTTGGATCTGATCTCTCTCCAGGGCCCTTGGTCGGAGACGAAACACCCCACCACGTGCAGACATCTCATACCCTAACTTGCTGTCAGCTGCCATGCCCTCATGCTCTCTCTCTTGCTGCTTCCCAGGTTTCTTATCTTCAATATCTCACAGTCAGGAGTGTTACTTTTTGCTCAGCTATTTAAAATGAAGTCAACCTGCAGCTTAATACTTTTTGGGCAAAAGCATTATTTTTAAGTTCTTGTTTCTCTTGCTGTCCAGCCTGGGTTTGTTGTTTGGTTTTTTTTTGCAGCTCTTCTTTTTGTCATATGTATGTGTACACACACCGAGAGACAGATACCCATGTGTGGGTTCATGCACACAGAGGCAAGCCCAACCAGTTATTTTTCAGCTCCTAGATTTTATTTTTAAAGCACTTGAAGCAGAATGAGCTGCCCTCAGCTGTGCACTGCTATGAGCTCACAGTAGTTGCTTTTATCCCCACCCCAGTTCTCCAGTTTAAACCAGTGGGAACAGTGAAGTTTGCTCCTGTGTTGTACTGTGCTGATGGTATTGCTAAACGTGGATAGGTTGCCTTTGTTATTTGCTTCAGATGAAGAAGGGGCTGCAGAATTTCTGAGCGTGCAGTTAGAGGCAGCCTAGTCAGATGGCAAATTTCTTGATGAGAAATCTCCTTAATGTAGGTTGTTAACTGTAGGTCCAAGTAATACCCAGAGGCCAGGCTGGTAAAGAGCACTTGTCTCTTTTCATTAGAATACCTGATGTAGTTAGCACAGCCACGTTTTTTATCAGCTGCAGTTGCTCTCCTGTCATTAGAAATCAAGAGAGTCTTTATTCTGGGTATTCCTTCTGCCTGTTTCCCACCCTTCCTCATCAAGTTTTCCATGCAGGGCTGTTGTTGTATGGCTCTTTAATCCCAACCAACAAAGCTGGTTTTGCACCTTGATCAATTCTGTGATCTAATTGTGGTGGCACAGAGGAGGGAACAAAACCAACCCTCTTACACTAATGCACATTTATGATGAATTAAAATGGTTGTTCGACTTTGGTTTGTGCTGCTTCTGAAGAAGGCATTGCCAATGTCCCACCTGAAATGGGTTTTGAGCAGTTAAAGTTTCAGGGTGGGCTGGAAAAGGATGGAAGTACAGTCTGTTTCAGAAAGATTTCTTTTAGTAGCTAACTGAAGTGTGTTCATGGACACTGAAGTAATGACATAGGTTTGAAGTGCAGATGCTGGTTGTGTCTATACTTGGAGTTAATTTTGAATCATCATTTCAAGTAGTCCAAATCTCTGCATATTTCTTAAAAATGTCTGGCTTTCTTAAAGAACAAAATTGAAACAACAAGCCTTTCTCCACTACCCCCAGAAAAAACAAGCAAACAAGGCAAACCCCATCCTGTGCCCAGACGGGTGAAAACCCTGTAGACAAATGTGGTGGCATTCTCAATATCCAAATGCACAGAGACTTTGGACAGAGACAGACACTAGATGTGCCAGCAGCGATTAAAAATTAATCTGATGGATTTGTTTCCTATTTGATTAAGAAAACCTTTTGGTGAACTCTGTCCCTCAGTCCGTGGCAGGGGGTTCTTGAGACTTATTTGCAGACAAATGCCATGCAGCATCAGGAGCCAAGGTTATCGCTCAGGATGGCCTGCCAGAAGTCATCAGTGAAAGAAAGCACTTCCCAAGCACTAATTTCTAAGCTAGATCCCTGCAGGTTTGGAAATAGCTGACTGTAGTAACCATTGTAGTTATGTGAGCTTGCTTATCTGCTTGTTTTAAAAAAAGAAAAATTAGAAAAAAATATCTTAACAAACTCCAAGCTTCTAAAACTTTTGCAAGTGAGTGTTTTTGTACAAACTAGAATGGAAAAATCCACAAATGACAGAGGCAGAGAAAGGCCAGTGTGCACAGTACGCTTGAGTTAAAACAAAGTAAACTCAAAAAAAATTTTAAAAAAAAAAGGAAACCAACTCTTCAGGTCCTGGGATCTCTAAGTGAAGTGAGTGTTGCTGGGAAGGAAGGAAAACACGTGCAGCTCCCCTCCCCAGCCATTGCTCACGTGTTTGTTCTCATGCAGACCTTTAATGAGCAGAACTGTCTGAACATGAACCATCCCACTGTCTGCGTGGGCTTTGGCCAAGGTTTTTTCTTCTCTTCTTCCTACCCTTTCACCGCGGGTTTTGCATGAAGCCTCTGTCGCCTCCGTGTCTCCTCTCAGCTCTGCTGATACCACTGGTGCTTTTGAAGCACGGTGGGATCCACCTGAAATAAAAATAGGTGATGTGAGGAGAGAGATTAGGGGTTTGCATCGGATGGTGGGGAAGGGCAGGTCCCGGGGTGGGCTGCAGGGACTAGCAGGGATGCAGAGGGAGCGGGGAGGGTGCTCCACTTTCACTGCCTTCACCAAAAGGGTGCCTGGTGTTGCAGAATGAGGTGCCTGGCAAGTAATTTAAAGGCAAAATAGGTAAGTTAAATGGATGTATCTTCCACCCACTGCACAGTTCCCACTGGTGTTTAAAGAAACTGCATGGCTAAACACACCGTGCAGTGTGGAAAATTTGCCCTAGAGGAACCAGCAAAAGCCACAAAAAGCTGTCTGCAGAATCTCACTATTTTGTTGCAGCCTGCAAGATAACAATTCCTCAATTTCCAGTGCTTTCTGCAGAATTTGGTATGATCGAAGCCCTGCTCTACAGGTGAATTTCCGATTAATTGGTATAAAACCCAGTAGGTAGGGGCAGGTCCACAAGTTTTGCTAGGCTGCGGGGGTATTCTGTATATTCTAGCTGTTTCTTAGTCCGTACGGTGATTGGGACTTTTTCTATCTCACGTGCTTAGCTCCTTCCTTAGCCCCCAGCCTTAGACTCGCACCACATCTCTGGGTGCTCCAAACACGGGAGTGTCACTGCACTGCCTGTATTCCATCTTTATTCCTTAACTCGCACAGTAGGAAACACGGCATTGTTTAGGCAGAGGGAAAGGTGTATGGCTTCAATTATGCTTGGATTTCTTGCGGTGTGTACAAGCCTCTGCTCCACGTTAATCAAAGGGCAGCACTGCTTCTCCGAGTCGGATCTGTTCAGGCTCGCAGCATTGGGTTCATTTGTTACCCCGACACCACGGGCTTGTGGGGTGCTGGGGCTGTGCTTTTGTTCTCCTGTGGAGCCCGAAGTGCCCCAAACTCATGCAGCACCTCCTGGGGCGGTCCATTCAGCTCTTCCCAGGGCTAAGCTGGGTTGCACACCTGGATTTTTTGACTCCTTGGTGCTTTCCTGAACTAACAGTGCTTGGCTTGTTGAGGAGTCCAGCGATCCCCCTCCGAGAGTGTAACCCTACAAGCACAAGGAACTATTCCTCCAGACGACTTTGCTTTTTTCTCTTTTCCCCCCTTTTTGTTTTGTTTTCTCAAGTCATTACCACATTACCGTAGAGATTTAAGACAGAGGTGGACAGACAGCAGGTTGGATATGCCTGTGTGCCAGGGTACAGAACTCCCTGAGAATCTCCCCGAGAATGCCTCTGTTGAGCTCTTCGTCCATGGGAGAAGTTCTTCCTGAAGCTGTGGTGGGTTGCTCTGTTTGTTTTATGGCAAAGGGAGATTCCTTGCATGGCTGTGTAACCTGCCTGTTCTCCAGGAGGCTGAAGCTGGCAGCACTTTGCTCCCTTTCCAGTAATGGACACATGTTACAACTAGTTTTGTGGTATCTTTAGAGAGAAACTTCTGAAAGTGTAAAGTCGTAGTGTATTTAAAAAAAAAAAAAAAGCTTTTTTTAATTATGCTTGTTGTTTTGAGGGAGAACTTTCTCAAAGGAGAAGCTGTGAAGATCAAAAGGGGAATGAGTCATTGAAAAACCTGAGTATTTATTAGATAAAACGAATGTATAAGTCAGGGGGAGGAGGAATCTTACCTAACATGTAGGCAAAAATCAGTGGGCTGAGTGGTCCAAAAAGACCTGACTTTTCTTGAAATCTCCACTTATCATAATAAACATTTTTGTCCAGTGAGAAATAAGTAAGACAAAGGAAATTCCTTGCCTATCTGTTTGCTCAACAATTGGTATGCCCTTGAGAGCAAATGAATGCATATTTGTTTGACACTTGAAATTAAAGTGGAGGTGTGTCCTTTTTATAAACTTGCTGTCACTTGTTTTGTTCATTTCAGCTGCGTTCACTGCGTCACTGCACCAGCTTGCTGTATCTCCCAGATGCCAAAAAGAATTCCCTGTGTGGGTTTTTGGTGTGTGCATGTGTGTTTTAATATGGGTTTTTTTAACATTGGTGGCCCTGCTATTGGGCTTGGTCCTTGTTGGCAGGGTCAGTGTAACAGTGATATCTGAAAGGGCAATTCTGTGGTGCTCACTGGAGAGCCCAGGGTGTTTAAACACAGCACACAGCATGAGGTTATGTAGGGAAAGGGGGTGGCAGGACCAATAATTACATTAAAGTAGTTTGCACTAGCTAAATTTAAATTACAATAAATTGTCTTCACTGTTTGTTGTGTTTGCTATGTAATGGGCTGACATGCTGCTGCTTGCAAAATCTGCTTGCCTTTATTTTATTTTCTTTTAGCTTAACCATAAAGACAAACCTACCGTAGCATTATGCTTCCAGAGATGTTTTCTTGGCTGAATGTTTCTGAACAGCAGCTCATTGTATTTGTTGGGTCATCCTGTTACATCTGTAGTTCTTTGCAGAAAATCTCTTATGAACACCTTGAAAGTCTAATGGTACCCTGCAATTTTCTTCCCCTCTCCCTCTGTTTCTTTTTCGCAGATTTCAGACTTTGGACTTGCAAAGTGCAATGGCTTGTCCCATTCCCATGACATCAGCATGGATGGCTTGTGTGGCACAATTGCCTACCTTCCTCCAGAGCGCATCAAAGAGAAAAACAGGTGTTTTGACACCAAACATGATGTGTACAGGTCAGTTGACTGTGAAAACACTTAAAAGCACTGTTAGTAGTCCTGGAAAATTAGTCCTCTTTTTCTGGTTATAAAACTTAGTTGTGAAACCTCTAAATCTGGTTAGAGCCCCATGCTGCAAAGTGTCACATTTGCTTTGGTTTTTGTAAAGCCTTTATAGGGTTGAGGCCTTTTGAAAATTAAAAATAGAGCTGATCCTGGGTCTTGGAATTATTTATTAGCAATTGGCATGGGAGGCACTCTGCCCACCTTTAATTTCCCATCTAAAGGTGCATCCTGACCTACTTCTCAAGTCTCTGATAAAATTCTTAGTTATCTTCAGTGGATTTCATCACTATGTCTTTGGCTGTTCTTTCATGGCAAGATGATTAGGAAAAGGAAATCAGAGCTGTAGATTAAAAAGATATGTCTTATTCCAAATGGAATGTATATCTTTAAAGTCTACTTGGAGGGTAGAAGTATTAAATTAAATCCACTGTAATGCTTTGCTGACCTCTGATTTTGTCAGTGTTGATGTGGAGTAGTTGGTAAATGCTACCAAGAACTTGGCAGCCTCCTGCAAGTCCCTGTGTTCACTGCCTCAGGTTCCTCCCTGCAAAAACAAGACTTTGAAATCATTGTTCTCGACTGCATGTTGCTCTTTGTGTTCAGCTGAATTAGATGCAGAAGTGGAGGGACGAGAACAATAACTTAGGAAATGGAATTATACTTCTGAATTTTTTTTTTTTGCTTTGTTTTAAAATACAACCCAACAAAATTTTCTAGAAATAATTTTTTTTTTTTTTTAGCTTTTCCATTGTGGTTTGGGGAGTTCTTACACAGAAGAAGCCTTTTGCAGGTAAGTTGTGGGTTGTCTTGGATTTTGTTTTTCCTTTATCCCATTGATAAGCATGCTTCCTGCCCTACCAGCCCCAGATTCTGTCCGTGACCTCCGAAATCCTGCATACTTTGTGAACACAAACATAAGTCCTCCTGTGTCCTGCTCATAAAAACACAGCCCATGTTGCTTGTCTGCACCTCTTTGCTCCTGCTGGAGTTTGCTGCGCAGCTCTGTGTTAGTGTGTGTGGCAAAGCCAGCTTGGCAGGCAGCTCTGCTGCTTTCAGAAACAGCTTCTCTGCAGAGAGGTTCTGTAGTTTATTTGTAGATTGACACTACAGATTTGTTCCTTCAGAAAAAAAAAATAAAATAAAGCTGTCTGTGAGAATAAGCCTTGTTCCACCTCACTGTAAATGCACCACTCAACAGCTATTTATTCTTCATGACTTTTCCTGTGTCTGAGACTAGTCTATGTATAGCAGACATGTTTGAACAAGTTCCAGTCTACTATTAATTTTTCTTCCTGTGAGAGATCCCGTTTAGCCCAGTGGTTGATTCCCAGTCAGGAGCCACGTTACTGCACTTCTTGGTTCGTGCTCTTCCTTCCACCCTTATGAAAAGTTCAGGTGCCTGGTCTAGGTAAAACCCAAGGTTCGGTTTTCTCACAGCAGATATAGAAATCCAAAGAGACGTAGCAAAGAACTGTTTAAGGGTTTTTTTCCCTCTGGTTCTGTGTCTTTTGTGTGTGGAAAAAGAACACAGTCACTCATGGACAATTGCTTTTAATTGGTGTGTGGGGAGCAGGGGTTACTGCACTGAAAAATGTACTGTGGGAGAAGACAACCAATTTTTTTGCCTCCTATCGATAAGAAACCTGGAAAAAAACACACGAAAACAAAATTTCAGCACTGTTAATGACCTTAGACAAAAGAGAAATTATTCTTTTTTGCTGGGAGATCTTATTTTTGTGTGCTTTTGCTTTACAGAGGAAAACAACATTTTACATATTATGGTAAAAGTAGTTAAAGGCCACCGCCCAGAGCTACCTGCTGTTTCCAAATCCAGACCTCATTCATGTAATAACTTGATCAAACTGATGCAGAAATGTTGGCAAGATGATCCTGGTGAACGGCCAACATTTCAAGGTAAGATTTCCTCGTAACTTGGCTACCCATTTATTCTTCCATGAGTCACATTATTGCTCAGGACTCTGCTAATCCTTGGGGTAAATGCTGTGACAGAGTAAATAGAGCACATTGTGTGGCAGAGACAATGATACAGGCCACTTATTCATTTGTGGAGGAAGGGATTATCTGAGGACATGTCTGACCATGATGGTGTTATGTAAACAGGCCAGGAACAAGCCTTCTACTTAGCCAGAAAATTTTAGGTTCAGCCAGAAATTGTGTTCATTTCTGATTGTGTATGTGTGTGTTGGGGCAATAGGGCAAGCTGGAGTTGGTGAGGTTTTCACCATTCCAAAGCACTGAAGGCCGTGGCTCTTGAAATTTACTGCTGTATGTTGAGAAACTGAATTCTTTTCTTGTAAGGAAACAATTTGTACCGTCATCTTTCTGCCAGTAAAAGGCAGCTCTGGTGAAAGGCCCGAACTTGTCCAAAGCACCTGTTATGAATTCAGATGTGCAGGAGGAGGTAGCACGTGCTCTCACCAGGTAGCTTCATTTAGCATTAATGGGAGGGATTTGTCTCTTCCCTCTCCTCCTGCTCAAACAAGGAATGGGGACTGAAGGGACCCCATATTTTAATAACCATATGTCTAAGTCTGCCAGCAGTACATTGGTTCTTATTTCAGTCCTGCAGCGCAGTCACCGTGTAACACCAGTCTGGTTTGAATGCAAGAATGAATTGTTTGGGCAGCAGTACATTGGTTCTTATTTCAGTCCTGCAGCGCAGTCACCGTGTAACACCAGTCTGGTTTGAATGCAAGAATGAATTGTTTGGGCAGCAGTACATTGGTTCTTATTTCAGTCCTGCAGCGCAGTCACCGTGTAACACCAGTCTGGCAAGAATGAATTGTTTGGGCAGCCCTGTGCACATTTTGCTTAGCTGCACGCTTGTGCCCACTGATGGGGTGTTAGGTGGAATAGTCTTTCTCCCGCAGTATCTCAGGGCTGTTAAGTTCTATTGCTAGAAAGAGGGAGCAGGGTGTCTCAAAGTCTCCTGTAAGAAAACCCTAAAACTTTCTCTTACTTTCTTCAAAGAAATCACTTCACAAACAGAGGCCCTTTGTGAAAAACCAGAAGATGAAACAAAAGAGATGATAACTCAGGACCTGGACACCAAGAATTCCCCAGAGCAGCAGCCTGAGGTATTTTCTCTTTCACTTCTTGTTCAAACATGCTGGGTTTTGTGAGGAACAGTTTCCTCTGTGACCTGTAACATGCCAAGCAACCTTCTCTTTGCTGCTTTTGAGCGCTGCCTTGCCTGATAGAAGTGGGTCTTGGTGAAGGGCTGGCATGCCAGAGTGACAGCAGGTGCATGGAGCCAGCTCAGGAAAACCTCTGTGCAGGACCAAGTGCAAGTGGATCTTATTCTGCTGAGGGAGAGCAAGACAGTTAGGAAATACAGGCTGGAATGGTGTGGGTGTGACTGATCTTAAAAACCACTGTAGACAGAAGAGCCACATGGCTTAAAGGGCTGTCTGAGTACTGATGGAAGCTGCCCTCCTGCTTCTGAGAAAATTCAGTGACCTTATTCATAGGTTTCATTTAATACAAATAGTTTTTAAAGGCTACCTGCAAATTAATAGATTTATATTTCTTCTGTAGGGCCTCACACTCAGTTTTCTTTGCTTTCTAAAATGCTTCTGTGCTTCTCTTGAAGGGGATCTGTGCATTATCCCAGAAGAAGCAGGAGCCTGCTCTACCATCAGTTAAGGATTACAGTCTCTCAGAGTTGTTGTCCCAGCTGGATTCTGGGATTTCACAGACTATGGAAGGCCCTGAGGATCTCAGCCGCAGCTCTTCTGAGTCCAAACTTGCCTCCAGTGACAAGCGGCTTTCAGGAGTTTCATCTGTAGATTCAGCTTTTTCATCCAGAGGCTCCCTTTCCCTTTCCTTTGAAAGGGAGAGTTCAGGTAATGGTCAAGTTTTCCTTTGTAGTTGTTTGGACTGGGGCATGGGAGTCAATGGGTTGGAGAGTAGTCATGTAAAGAATAACATTGTGGAAATTACTGTTAGACTTGCTTTCTCTTGCTGTCAGCACTACAAATTTGTTTACTGGAGGTAGTTATTTAAAAGAAAAAAAAATAAATATAAAAAAAAATTATGTGGTTCCCAAACGTGACCTAATGAGAAATAATAAATCTCATTTACTTTTGTAAAGGAGTGACCTGAACTCCCATCAAAGCAGTCACAGAATCAGTCATGGAGAGGTTGGTTGGAAGGGAGGTCACCTAGTCCAGCATCCTGCTTGCAGCAGGATTAAATCCAATGCCCAGTCAGGCCAGCTGAGTTTGTGGCTTTTTCCAAGTTATACCAAGCCTAAATCTGAGTAACTTTTGTGTTTTGAAAAGACTCAGTAGCCCCTGTGAACAATGTAATAAAGACCCCCTCACTTTCCAGTCCAGTCCAGACATCTATTTCCTAGTTGGGTAAGCAATGATTCCTGCAGGGAGATCAACCACAGCATCCTTCAGGCTTCATGTCACAAGAAATGGAGTTAGTGGGGTTCCAGATCTGACCTGAAATTGTTCTGGGACTGTTGTGGGACAGGAGGGTGGATTGGTTTGCAGTCAACTCACTGCTGAAGCCAACACCTCTGGTAGTCATGGGCAGGTAAGGTTTGATGGGTGTCGGAACTGTGATGGTGTCTTTTCCATAGATTATAGAACAGTTTGGGTTTGAATGGACTTTAAAGGTCATCTAGTCCAACCTCCCTGCAATGAGTAGAGACATCTTCAACTAAACCAAGTTGAATGTTTCAAGGGATGGGGCACTTAACACCCCTCTGGTGTAGTGTTCCAGTGTTTTACCACTCTCATTGTAAACATTTTCTTCCTTATGTCCATTTAGATATTGGAACTACAGACATACAGAAGAGGAAGCTAACAGAGGCAATTTTATCTGGAGATACCAGCAAGCTGATGAAGATCCTCCAGCCTCAAGATGTTGATATTGTTTTAGATGGGAACTCCAGTCTATTGCACTTGGCTGTTGAAGCTGGTCAAGAAGAATGTGTCAAATGGCTCCTCCTGTACAATGCTAACCCTAACCTCACCAACAAGAAAGGATCCACCCCTCTTCACATAGCCATTGAGAAGAAGGTTAAAAGCATTGTGGAGCTGATTATGGCTAGGAAAATCAATGTCAATGCCAAAGATGAGGATCAGTGGACTGCCCTTCACTTTGCTGCCCAGAATGGGGATGATTTCAGCACCAAAATGCTGCTTGATAAGAACGCCTCCGTAAACGAGGTTGATTTTGAAGGCAGAGCCCCCATCCACATAGCCTGTCAGTACGGCCAAGAGAACATTGTGCGGATCCTGCTGAGAAGAGGCGTCAACGTGAATATCAAGGGGAAGGACGACTGGGTGCCACTGCACTACGCTGCCTGGCAGGGCCACCTCCCCATCGTCAAGCTCCTGGCCAAGCAGCGGGGAGCGGATGTGAACGTGCAGACCGTGGACGGCAGGACCTCGCTGCACTTGGCCGCCCAACGAGGGCACTACCGCGTCGCCCGCCTCCTCATCGACCTGGAGTCGGATGTCAACGTCCAGAACGCCCTCCTGCAGACTGCCCTTCACATAGCTGCCGAAACTGGCCACACGAGCACCTCCAGGCTGCTCCTCAAGCACGGGGCAGACATCGAGGCAGTGACGGCAGAGGGGTACACGGCGCTGCACTTGGCATCGCGCAGCGGCCACTTGGCCACGGCAAGGCTGCTGATGGATGAACGGGCCAGCGTTCTAGCCAGAGGCCCGTCAAATAGGACAGCGCTGCACCTTGCTGCAGAAAACGGGCACTCTGAGGTAGTGGAGGAACTTGTCAGTGCGGAAAATATCAACGCGTCTGACAGCGAAGGGTTCACAGCTCTCCACCTGGCTGCTCGAGGAGGGCACACGAAAACAGTGGAGGTCCTCCTGAAGCACGGGGCGCACACTGACATGCCAAGGCCCAAGTGCCAGGCCCTGCTGCCCCTTGCCCAGCAGGGCAGCAATAGCTCCCTTAGTGTGTTGTTGAGTGACACTTAAGCCAAAAGGCGCCGAATGTGCTGCCTTTGTACGCGGTGTGAGGAGGCTGCTGGAGCTTGGCTCCCCAGGGCCCTCTCCAGCTGTGCAGTGACCCACTCACCAGCGGTGTCGGGAGTGGACTGAGGCGCAGCCAGCAGAGGCTGCTTGTGTTTGAGAGTGTGATGACACTGCACGTGGACTAAGGGCAGAAGTAAGGCCAGGAGCAGGAGTCTGCCATGCCCTGGTCTGTGTCGTTCATTCTGCACATGCCTGCCCTGTCTGGATCTGGACATTCCCCTCCCGAGAATGTTGTGAGAGAAGGATGTGACTTACGGGATCCCCCTGCTTGCCTTTTTTTTTTTTTTTTTTTAACTTGCCAAACTAATTTAAGAACTAACATGATGCTTTTTTATTTTCCTCAAAACAAAAAGGAAAAAAAAAAAGATGGCATAGATTCCTGGTTTATTGCAGTGATCTGTACTTTGGGCTGAAAGCCCCCAGTGTAGAATAAACAAAACACCAAATTTGCTTGAAATTAATGCAAGAGATGAGGAAAGAGCTGTTGAAGATATTGCTAATTATGTTTCTGGTACTTTTTTTAATGGAGACATTGATTACAGATTTCCATGTACTCAAAATATGTGAGGCAGGCTGAATAACAATTGGATTCCAAAATAGTAAGCAGAAGTAAAAGCTTAACACTGGTGCCTTCATGTACAGTACCACCTTGTATGTATTGTAAGATCAGTAAGCTGGACTAGGTGTTTAGTGGTTTTTCTTAAATGAACAAGTCAAAAATTAAAATTCATACTGGACTGGAACTGGATGGTTTATTCCAACACTGTCATACCAATTTACAAAACAATGTTTGGAGGGGCTGATGACCAGACTGATATACTGTGTATATAGGATTTCTACCTGTTGTATGCTTTTTCTACTGAAGAAAATAGATTGCTTAGAGTGGGTATGTTTTAATACACCTTTTAATTTCACTCTTTTCAAAGTACAAATGTGATCTGTTATTAATAAAAGATTGTGTTCTACATCTGTCTGTATTTTGGAGTTGTTAAAGCAACTGAAAACCCATTGACCCGTAGCAGCACACAACTGTCCTGTGTTTAGTGATCATAGAATCAGCATGGCCTGGGTTGGAAGGGACCTTAAAGATCATCTCATTCCAACCCCATTGCCATGGGCTGGGACACTTTCCACTAGACCAGGTTGCTCAGAGCTCCATCTTAAATTTTAGGACAGTACACTGACTGTCTATGAAACAGTATTAAAAAGTAGATGGTGGACCCACACTAGTGCCAATCCATGGAGGCTGCAAAGCAATACACCTGTGAGCAGAGCTCCTGAAGCTGCTGACAGTGAAACTTCTCATCAAACAAACAAAACTCTAATTTTCTTACTGCTTCCTTCAACTTCTTTTGAGATCAATGAGGTGGTTGTTTCATTGAGCTGTGCTTAATCAGTCTCTCATTATAGCAAATTCAGCCACAGACCACTTGATCTCTTAGCACTGTGCTTAAACACTTGCACAAACCATTTCTTTCTGTTTCAGAGTACCCTGAACAGTGCGAGTTGAGATGCTTTAATTCCAGTGTTTGCCTGAACTGCAAAAGAGCTATAAGACCAGGGAACAGCAGTCTTGCACCTCCTAATAAAGGTGGTTCACACCAGCGAGGCAAGGGGAAAGTACACTTATAAAAATGCTTTTAAAAGAGCTCAAGCACTGCTTTGCCAGTATATTCCTTCAGTGCCTAATAATAATAGCACATTAGCTTCTAATTAAACATGAGGCCACACTCGTGAGTCTTTATTTCCATGCTGTCTTGCACAATAACAGGCACCAGCTATGCATTATATGGAAGGCAACACAGCTGGCAGTGGGTAAAAAAAACCCCAAGGGATTGCAGTGACATGCTGGCACTATTGGAGTGGGTATTTGTCCCTGTGAACCAGGCTTCCTTGGGGGCAGGAGGGGTGAATGGGGGTGCTAAATTAGCACTAGGGCAGCAATTAGGAATTACTGTTTTTTAAAGGTCTCCTACGGGTGACTTTTCTGGTTCTAGGTGCATCTCTTAGCTTAAATTCTAACTGGGCTGTTGACCTAAAGCTTACAGGCATTTCTTTTGTCTCTTTCCAATCTTAAGTGTGTCCTTTAGAAAGCCCTGCAGGCTCAGGAGGTGGGTTTGAGAGGTGATGTGATGGCACAGAGGGGAGCTGAGCCTTGCTCCAGGTCCCCTGTGCTGGAAGGGGCATCAGCATCAGCATCAGCTCCTCTTGCCCACCTCCAAAATGAGGCAGAGGTTGCTTGGGGAGCTCCTGTGTACATCGTGCTTTCCTTGGGGCTTCAGACCATGGCACCAGGTGGCTCTTCAAGGAGCAACACACGTCAGAAAACAAGACACAGTGCAGTGGCACTAGTGACCATAAAAGTGTTGGTTTTCCATCTCTAGACGCAATTTTTCAGCCTGGCCTCTGCCCACACGCCTGTGGGAGCACAGGCTGGGTTTCTGCCAGCGCCCGCTGATGCCGGCTCCCCAGCGATGAGGAAGGTGCCTCACACCATCCCCATTGCTCACCCCATCCCAGCCTCTGCCTCCGGGCCATAGCACAGCCCCTGATGCATTGCCTGCCTTTGCAAGAGTCTGTTCCCAGCGCCAGGCAGCTTTATTTACCTGCNGCCAGGCAGCTTTATTTACCTGCTGCTTAGCACAAGGCGCTCAGCGCCCTGTTCCTACAGGCCCCGAGAGGACTCGACAAGCCTGTGGTTCCAACAGGCTGCTTGGCCAAGGGGAGGGAATTGCTGGGTGATTGCAAAGAGGCCCCGAGGCAAACCTCAGCCCTTTGGTTCCTGCCTCATCTCTTGCACCACCTCAGCTCTGCTCGACAGGGTTGCAAGAAAAACAAGGCGTGTGGGAGCTGCTCTGCAAGGTCTGCCTTAGCAGAGAGGATGGGAAAGGGGGGCATNGATATTGGTTTGACTCAAAATTTCAATAACAAAATCAATTCAGGTCAGATCAATGGTAAAGATCACTTGAGTAGCTTTTGATTATTGATCACATTATCTGGTTTGCCTCTACACCAACACACTGGGCCTCAATTATAGGAAACATTTGGAAAAAAAAATAAAAATCAATGATGCAGCAGCTGTGTGTTTTCTTAGTGTAAACTTTTTTATTTACTAGTTTATTTCTCCTCTCCTCTCCTCTCCTCTCCTCTCCTCTCCTCTCCTCTCCTCCATGCTGCTTTAATGCCAGCTGGGTGGCATAAGGTGCAGACTGGCTCATGTGTGTCCCCAAAAATTGCAGGCAAAGCCTTCGGGTGCCACGGCACTCATGGGGTGCAAACCTGTGTTACCTCCCTGCCTGCACCTGGGCTCAGGTGCTGATCAGATCCCTTTGTCCCTATGCCTTGGGCAGGGGGTGCTCAGCTTTTCCCTTTCCTGGTCTTTGATCAGGCAGTGTTCATTTTGATGTGTTTCTTTGAAGGAGACACACAAGCGAGGAAGACAGACCAGCCTTTACACACAAGACCTGGGGCCAGGGGTTTGAGGGAAGACGTCAGATGCACTTAGCCTGTCCTGTTCTTTGGCCAAAACCGCCCACACTTGCACTCAGGTCTCTGCAAGAAGCCTTTGACCACTTTTGCAACACCAGTTTGGTACTGTGGAGGGATGGATCATGCACTCCCTGCTCCCAGGATCCAGGGCTGTGGCAAAACACCAAACGCAGGTGCTCCTATAGAATCACTGAAACACCTGAGGTTGGAAAAGACCTCCAAGATCCATTAACCCAGCACTGCCAAGTCCACCACTGAGGCAGGGAGAGATTCACGCCCCAAAGCCGGGCGCTGATTAAGCAGGGCAGGGTGACAGCACAGGAAGCCCTTTCACAGGGGAGGTGGCTCAGGCAGATCCCAACACGTCTGGGTGATGCTGCTGCTGCTGCTCAGAGGCTGCACATCGGGCTGCTGGCACAGAGCTGTGATGGAGACAGGGCTGGGGACAGGCTGTGCCCTGGGGAGGTTGGCACCACACCCGGCTGGGCTGGGAAACCCTTTGCTGCTGCACTAGGGAAGTCCTGAGCTTAAAGGGAACCACTAGGCACGCACATGTGGAAAAAAGGGGGTTAAAATCCGTGCTGTCGCCAGCTTACTTACCTGATGTTTTTGAAATGCTGTCAGAGAGGCTTTCAGGCTTTGCTCTGCAGTGATGTAGAGCAAAGACCATTTAAAAGCTAATAAAGAGCAACTTGTGATTTGTGCAGAAACACCTTGTATGAGAGGCTTGAGTAGAAACATGCAGAAGCATAAAGAAACATACTACAGCTGTGGCAATGACAAGGGGAAAGATGCTCTTCACTCCCCCCTAGACGAGCAGGCAGGAGCCTGTTTGCTCTGCTCCAGAAGCACAGAGTAACCCTTGACCGTGAGAGGAAGAAGGGCCATGGGCCAACTCAGAACATGCACAAGGAGAGAAATTTGTCTGATGAGTCGTCCCCCCCCCGCCCCCCATTCTCCATTACCTGATCGGATCAGAGGAAATAAACCCTGGCAGAGCCAGTTTTCCAATGAGTTCATGCCCTGACCCTGCTTCAACAGGGACTGGGTCCAATACATTTCCCTTTTATCTATTTAAATAGGATTGCTTTTCCTAGTCCACTAACAGTCAAAACATGCCAAGTCCTGTGCTGAATTACTGATGTCTGCCATGTGTTTTAAAACCCCCAGTGAGCCTGGCTTTGCCCCAGCACCACCTTGCTCTTTGCAAAGATGCTTAGCTAGGGGCATTGTAGGATGTTAAGCAGGCCACAATTATAACTGACATTGGGAACTTCTATCACAGTTTCTATGTCCAAAAGCACACATGCAGTGGGGTTTAGGCATTTACAAAATCAAAGTCTAGATATTTGTGGCGAATATAAAGGCTGGGTTCAGCCTAACCTGAGTCCCTATGCCAGTCTTGGCTGCTCACAAAAACCTGTAAGATCTTCCTTTAAACAAAAAAACCCCCACCTTTAAATCTGATCAGCAGACTAGTCAATCCCAATTAGAAGATGCCAGATGCCCCAAGATTAACTTAGCCTGACCACCAACTTCCTGAAGCAGAAAAGACTTGATTCCCCAGTATCTTCCCACTTGGTCCCAATTCCTGAGCACAGCAGCACCTCTCTGCCCAGTGCAGCTGGGGTACAACTGGACTAGTACTGTCAGGATGGGTGGGAGGCACCAGGCTTTCTCCCCATGTTGAAGCCCCTTGTTTTTCCACACAAGGATGTGTGACCCTACACTCCAGTGTGTGAGCCTACACTCCAACTGAGCTCCCTC
The DNA here is from genome assembly GCA_013396755.1 of Sclerurus mexicanus. Lineage (NCBI taxonomy): Eukaryota > Metazoa > Chordata > Aves > Passeriformes > Furnariidae > Sclerurus > Sclerurus mexicanus. The sequence goes on along the minus strand of VWZF01001538.1, from coordinate 34,652 downwards.
ATGGGGAGCAGAAGGGAAAAGGAGGATGAGGAGGAAGCTGCACTGTGTGGCAGCTGGTACAGTGATAACCATGGCCTGGGGGAGCAGAGCAGCAAAGGGCCACTGACCACTGATGAGCAGCCAGGGCTTTCTGTCTCCACTTGACCTAAATCCAGACTTGGATGGTGGTTTATGAAGGAAAGGCAATACTGCTCCACTGCTCACCAGGTCAAACCACTCCTAGGACCACCCTTGTTCTCCCCTCACCCTTTGGGCTCCTGACACATTTGTCAGCGCACCAATTCCCAGGGAAGAAGTTTTAGTGCAGCAAACCAGGCCAAGCAGTGCAGATGCAGACAAGCTCTCTGGCCACTGCTGCAACCCACAATGTGCACCTCCCTCCCTTGCACCACGGCAGTGTTTCCTCTGTTGAAAAGCTCCCAGCTCTGGGATGTTTCCAAAAGCAAAAACCTTTGCAGAGCTGGGAACCGAGGGGCTCAGTTCCTATCCTTCCCTTTGCTGCCTTTGGGAAAAGAGAGAGGTGCAGAACTGCTCCAGGCATCCCCTTCCCAGGGCCACGACAGTGCCAAGGATGCAGCCCCAGACATGGTTTGAGAGCAGCACCCTCTCCCTTTCCTTCTCAAAGGCCTGCCAGGGCCAGGCAGCTCTGCAGCAGCCCTTTGCCCTGGGTGGCACTCGCTCGGTGTGTGCCGGCACGAACTGTGCCACAGGCGGCTCCGGCTTTGCCATCGTGGGAGGATCCTGCCCAGACGGGGCTGGCTGAGGTTTGCCAGCCGGCTTTCTTGGCAGGGAGGTGGCATTGCAGATGCCACTGGACTTTAACCCTTCATTCCTCCTCGTTAGCAACCAAAACAGCTGCCCGAGCCAGGGTGAAGCCCGGTGGTGGAGGCAGTGGTAATTAGCTGTGCTGGCAGCGCACCCAGCAAAGCAAAGTGGCTGGGGAGTCACCGTGGCACACAACCAGCCCGTGCCACTGGGGAGGCTGAGGCCACCCTGATCCTCCCCTTCCTCCCTCACCTCTCAATTACTTGCCTCCTTCCTGGAGGAGTTAAAAGAAAAAATAAACTAACAGGCCAAAAAACATAGAGGAACGTAGCAGTTTCTCCCTGCTGGCAGAGGTGTGTGCCAGAGAGGGTTCCCTGTTTCCCCCCGCTGGCAGCTGGAAGGCAGGGGTGAAGCAGGGCTGGCTCGGGGTCAGGCAGAGGGTGCAGCTCCCTGGCAGCAGCACAGCCAGGCTCACCCTTGGAAAGGGACTGTTCTGTTCCACAATATTTTGGGGACAGTGGGGCTGTGCCAGCCCCCTGACAGAGTCTCTCCAGCCTGGAGCGGGCCAAGAGAAGGAGGCTGTCATTCCCTTAACAACAGCAACCTGTTTCCAAGGGATTTTATGCATCTGACTCCCATTAAAACCAGAGGGACGCTGACCTAAGGGACTTGGCCAGCGCTGTGCTTGATGCCTGCAGGCGTCTGGATGCCACCTCCTCTGCTCCCTCCTGCCCCCATACTACAGCACCCTGCTGCCTCTCTCCAGCTGACAGCCCTGTGCATGCTCTAAAGCATCCAGAAAAAGGCTTAAAGTCAGGCTGTTTCTGTGCAAAATTCCCAAAACCATGCCCTGAGCCGTGCTGCAAGGCCCCCCTGTGCGGTGCCATTGGTTTGTCCCCGCTGTGAGCTGGCAGACAGGGCTCTCCCCGTGTCACAGGTTGGCACCAGTGTCACAACAAGACAGTGGGACTTCCCAGAGGAGGACACAACCCACGGATCAGCCCTGGCTGCTGCTGTTTGTGAGCAATTACCAGGGACGTGGGACAGGGTGAGGCTGGGCGAGGTAGGAGACCAGAGGCAATAGGGATGGGATCTCAGGCTGGTTTGGCTTTTTAATGTGGCTCTTTCCTCACTGCCATCACAAGGGCAGCTGGGTGCCCGTGCATGTGCTCCTACCTCCACAGGCACACGCGCCTGCCAGGCTGCACACGTGGGTTTACAGGCACACATGTGTGTTCATTCCCTGCCCACACACGTGGGCACGCACCTGTGCACACGGGGCAGCGTGTGCCCTGTGCATTCCTTGTTTCTGCAGTGAGAATTAGCCCCTTTTCAAGGCAGGGAGCTCTCAGATCACTACACCCACCAAACTCCCCTCAAACCAAGCTGCTTACAGACAGGGCTGTCACTTTTTACTTTCAGAAACAGACTGAAAAAACCACCAAAAAATGAGGTGGGAGGAGTGCACTGCTGCTTGTGCAAGGGTTTGCTGACCAGATCCCACCGATTGCTCAGGTCCACAGCAGTCTGCAGCTCTCCCCTTAAGCTACTCCATCCCAGCTCCCTGTGTTCTATCAAAGCATGTGGATGGCTAAAAGCTGCCTCAGGGTGTGTCCCTCGATGCTGCCTAAGGTTCCAGTTAGACATATCACAGCACTGCCACAACCCGGTAATCCATTCCCGTGGGACACTGTCGCTGTCAGGAAGAAATCAAATCCCATCTGCAAAAGAAAGAGGAACAAGCATCAACTTGCTCAGCCACAAACACTGGTATGGTCGTTCCCAACACAGCAAACACAATCGGGATCAGACCAGCGTTCCCCAAATTCAGTGTTTTGCCTCAGAGTTTCCTGTGTTTAAAAACCCAAGGATGAATCAAAACATAATCCTGCTCTAAGGAGTTAGGAAATACAATGCTCATAGGGAAAACACCTTCCACATCCCAGTCACTTATCACAGTGTTCACATTACCTATAATAAATATTTCAATGTTTCCAGAATCCTATGCTGTTCCTAACAGCTACCATTTTTAAAAGTACTTATATATAGATACATATCTTTTATATATATCCACACACATACATATATATATACACACACAAAACACCTTGGAAGCATTTACTTGATCAGTCTAGAGAGATACTGCCTTTGGATTCTGCTCCTACCTCCTGTTGTGGCAGAGTAAGTCATCTTTATCTTCTCCCTAGCAGTCACATGAGACATGGGGTACAAACTCTTACTGATTCCTCTATGATGCTCCTTGTTGACAACAGCTTCAACCTCATCCCATCCTAACAACCCAAATCCAAACCCAGCTGCAAGGATTTGGGTCCAAAATGGTAAATAAGGCTGCTGCTCCTGCATCACCTAAAACTGAAGGAGCTGCAAGTAACTTACTTTAGACCTTATCCCTTTGCATCGGTTTATAGTGGTTTATTTATGACAGAGTGGATGGAGCTTTGAGCAACCTGGTCTAGTGGAAGGTGTCCCTGCCCATGGCAGGAGGTTGGAACTGGATGATCTTTAAGCTCCCTTCCAATTCAAACTAGTCTATGATTCTAGGATTCCTCCCCTTGTCTTCCAGCTGCCTTCTTCAACACTTCTAATAACTATTGCTCCAACAAAGGGCAGTCTTTGACCTTTAGAAAAGGTAGTTCCCAAGTATTTCTTACATCCATTGCGGAGAAACCCATGCACACACAGAGAAAGTGGTCAGTTGCAGTGCTGAACTTCTTTCTATCAAGCCTATTCCTGCCCTTCTGCTGTTTCCCCAGGTTTGCTCTAGGCCCTAAATATGTTCCAGCTCAACAAAATTCACCGGAGACCAAGGTGCAAGGGGCAAAAACTTCCAGCCAAGTGGATCACAGCCTCCAGCAAAGTTAGGTTTATATATCTCAGTTAAAATGTCCTTCCTGGTGCCTGGTGGGTGCCAGGGGCTCCATGCCAAGCCCTGGCCACTCCTCACCAGCCAGGCAGGGAGCAGCAGCTGCGCCCCGTTGACGTGCCAGAGGATTATGGCTTCCTCGAAGGTCTTGAGAGGCTTCAATTATCTTCCTCGATCAGATATCAAAGCTCCTGTGCCAGCAGCGAGCGATGGGAGCAGACCCAGCCAGGGAGAAGATGAGCTCCTGGGCAAAGCGCTGGGTTGCCTGCAGAGAGAATGAGCCCCAGGTCCTCAGATCCCCAGAAAGTTTAATATATGGAGAGGCACATCAAGAGATGCTGGTGCTTGGAGCTGCAGAGTTGCTCCCCACAAGAGGATGGGATATGGGTGAGCCAGAAGAGGAAAGTCATTGCTGCTGCTGTTGGAGAAAACTGCCAGAATCCCAGAGCCAGTTTTTGAGTTTAGCTTCCCCTCTCAGTGCTTTTAACTCCTTAATGCCCTTCCTGAACCACCCATCCAATCCTCCTATTGTGCCCAAAAGGCATTTGGCCGAGAGCAGTGAAGTGGAGATGTCAGTACAAACACGCCTGTTGCCAGCAGAGCTTGGCTGCAGATCCAAGTTGTGACACAATTAATACGTAATGAGGATATAAATATTATATTGTGACATACACAAGATCACCAGGTTTCCACATAAATAATCCTTTAACCACGGATTAAATTTAGCGCTCTATGACATCCCATCCTTCAATCAAGCCATTAAAAGAACCCAGGACAGGAAGCTATCCTTGTTCCTCACCAGAAATGCTCACATCCGGCTGAGATTTTTTTCTAACATACATGCAAATGAGAAGTTATGAGGTTCTCCAAGGAATGGCTCCTCCCAGCTAGTGCCTACTTTGTGCCTAGGTTACGTTAAATGCTGACCCTTTGTCTGAAGAAGATCATTAAGCTGCAGATGTATCTGTCCTGTCTTTCTTAGGCTCAGTTTTAGCTGCAAATGGTACCCATCAGACCTTCAAGGCAGCTCCCAGATGGCTGCATTTGGTGTCCCTGAAAGCAGGGATGCTGTCCTGGATGTATCTCCCAGGCACACAGATGTGCTCACAGTCACCACACATGCCAAGGGCCAGCCTGCCCCTCTCTCCCTTAGGTGTGCCAGCTGCCACTGAATGGGTGCTTAATTCTGTCTTCATTTCCTGCTCCTCTTCTAGGTCCTGCCCTTTGAGTCCTGGTGAATTAACGCATCCAGAGCTGAAAGGTGAATCCAGTGAACTCACAAAACAGGCAGGGAGGGAGGGAAATGAAAACAAGGGACAGGTCACGTGTTTCAGACCCCTCCAGTGCAGATTTTCTCTCCCCTCTTTGTCCCATGGACTGCACCATGATCTCCAGAGGCTGGAGGCAGCAGATATCTGCTTCCCTGGAGAAGCTGGTCCAGTGTTTTGTGGGAATACAGCTGTCAACATCCTCTGGAACTCAGCCTACCTGTTACCCAGCCCAGTCACTAGAGGTTTTTCCCCCTCTCTCCCTCACCCACAATGGAGGTCCCCAGAGATCCTTCTTTCACTTCCTCCTACCTTAGCTGGGCCAAATTATTTGCTGCTCTCTCTACCAGCAGCAAAACTGGGAAACTTAGGGAGTCAATGAAAAGAAAACCAACTCCTGAAACAGAATTGTGGAGGAAGAACATCAGTAAGAGAGCTGAAAATGAAAAGCACATTGTGGAATTATGCAGCAGGCCTGTAACAAAATCAGTTATACAACTACCTGTAAGGGCACCTGTTTGCATTATTCATAGAGTATTAATTACACAACTCTTAATTTTTCTTTTTGAGTCTTTGCCATTACAGTTCAACACCTGCAGCAGGTAACCCAGCAGCACTTTGCTGCCTCCACTCCCCCCCCAACAGAGTCTATTCAGTTTTCTCCTCCTGCCTAATTATGGCAATTACTTTCTTATCCTCCTCTTTTATTTCCCTTTACTCACATTGTTTGAGCCAGACATTACAGCTTCAATGTTCTTGTGCCAAAGTTGTTCTCTGCAGACCCCACCCCAGACGGCACCATGGTATCACCTGGTGTCAGGTAACAGCTGAAATCAGCTCTCCACCAGGTGTTTCTCTGGCAGCTCCGAACAAAAAGGAGTTTGTGGGTTTGTTTTGTTTTCCTCTGACTGCCACATCTGTCCATGGCTTCCTTTTACTCTCCTTTCCTGTTCAGCACATGCTGTATGAACAGGAGTGCGTGGTCTTGGGGACTGTTTCAGAAGTGACAGGGACTCTAAGGAAAGGCTCAGCCCAGTGCCTAAGCACAGCATTCCAGCTCCTCAGAGCTGAAATCCATGGCACCAAGTGTAACATCATTGAGGATTTGTGCTCCCAACCCTCCCACACAGCAAGATCAGACAGCCCCTGCAGCATGGGCTCCACTCTCTGGAGGGGAGGGGTTGCACTCAGACCACAGCAGGTACCTTGCTGAACAATTAATTATTGAGAGCACTCACAAAGAACCAAAAGAGCACATTTGTAACTAATGACCAATTCAGACACTAACCAAACAGGGGAATAGGGCTAGTCAGCAACACTCACAGTTGTTTAGGTTATTTATTAAATACAAATTTTCATAAATTTTCATAGGTAGAATGCAGGACACCCAACATCAGGTGTGCCATAGGCTGCAAGTGCTGATGCTCTCCAAGCTATCACTGGGGAGAAAATGAGGAAAACCCACTTTATTTATTCATCCCACCTTTCTCAGTCACAGAGCTGTGCCTCTGGAGGGGCTGAGTGCCCTGCACCGGCCAGAAAGGGAGAGCAGACAGCCCAGGGGAACTGGGCTGGCCAAAGGCAGGAGAGCCAAATCCCACCCAGATTGCTCTGTTGTTAAAATAGCCCCAGGAAAGGCAAACAATGGGAAGCTCCTAGGACATGCCTCAGGATATCACTGGAGCTATGAGAGGCTTTTGGTGAACGTGTCTTGAGGGAGGAAAAGGACTGTGGGAACAGCAGAGCCAGGAATCTCCCCTGATGGGTCCTCCTATATATATAGTATATATATACTACCTGTGAGAGATTGCTGGCAAAGCTTATTGTTTAATAGTTTGGGCTGAGCCGACCTGGCTGTTGGGCTAACACTAGTCTTAGGGTTATGCTTATAGACACAAGTCCAGAAGGAACCAAAAAGCTGAGTCTACTACTCTGTTATAAAAGCAAGGACTAAAGACCTACAGTAAGTCTCTAGGGGTTATTGGGTCATCAACCCCTGAGCTAGTGGTGCTTCACTGGTCTCCTGTGTTAGGGGCTTAGGGCTGCCCTGACAGAAGATGGAGTCAAATATCTGAAGGGCTTTAGATAATTCTGAGTTTGGCTAAGGATTCCTGGGTATAGGGAAGCTCAGAGCTGGAGGGGTAGGACAGATAATCATTTGGGTGTACTGTGTTTGTGTGGAAACATTTGCAGGGCTGGTGGCAGGGGCTACAGGGGTGGCTGCTATGAGAAGCTGTTGGAAGCTTCCTCTGTGTCCCAGAGAGCCAATGCCAGCTGGCTCCAGGATGAACTTGCCACTGGCCGAGGTCGAGCCCATCAGCAACAGTGGTAGTGCCTTGGTGACAACATATTTAAAAAGGTGGTGGAGGGGGAAACCCTGGTCCATTGCAGCTGGAGAGAGGAGTGAGAGTATGTGAGAGAACAGCCCTGCAGACACCAGGGTCTGTGGAGAAGGAGGGGAGGAGGTGCACCAGGAACCAGAGCAAAGATTCCCCTGCAGCTCGTAGTGCAGACCCTGGTGGGGCAGATGTGCTCCTGCAGCCCGTGGAGGTCCATGGGGGAGCAGAGACCCACCTGCAGCCCCTGAAGGATTCCATATCAGAGCAGGTGGATGCCAAAGGAAGGCTGTGATCCTACAGGACGCCCATGCTGGAGCAGGCTCCTGGCAAGAACCTGTGGACTCATGGAGAAAGGAGTCCACACTGGAGCAGGTTTGCTGTCAGGACTTGTGACCCTGTGGAAAGGACCCATTCTGGAGCAGTTTGTGAAGAACTGCAGCTTGTGGGAAAGACTCATGTAAGAGAAACTCATGGAGAACTGTCTCCCATAGGTGAGACCCCAGGGTGGGGCAGGGGGAGGACTCCTCCCCCTGAGGAGGAAGGAGCAGCAGAGACAAGTGATGAACTGACTGCAGCCCCTCTCCCTGTCCCCCTGCACTGCTGTATAGCTGAGCCCAGGAAGAAGGAAGGGGTGGGGAGGTGTTTTTAAGATTTGGTTTTGTTTACTCATTATACTACTCTGATTTGATTGGCAATAAATTAAGCCAATTTAAGTCAATTTCCCCAAATCGAGTCTGTTCTGCCCATTATTGTAATCAATGAGTGATCTCTCCCTGTCCTTGTCTCCACCAGTGAGCCTTTTGTTATATTTTTTTTGCCCTGTCCAGCTGAGGGAGGGGAGTGACAGAGTGGCCCTGGTGGGCAACAGTCCTCCAGCCAGGGTCAACCCACAGCATTGGTACAGGTGGGTCTGAGTAAATTCAGAGCTGAATCAAACACAGCCTAAAGATGGAGGACAAGGCAAGGTGCCAGCAGGGATTATCAGCATGTACCTTGGGCTATTCTGCTAAGGCCAGAGACAAGGTTAAGAATCACAGAATCAAAAGAAATAACCTGATTAACACTGCCTAGAAGATGAATGCAGACCAGTGGTCATCATAGGAACAAGTAGCTTCCAGGCTTCCCAGTAACGCTCAACCATTTCCATTTGTCCTAAACAAAGATATTCCATTCAGCATTCTTGGCATCAGCCTCACAATCAGTTATCAGCCAAGCTTGACACTCACTTCTCTTCATAATGAGGACAACTTCTGCTTTTCTGAGACCTGACACCCATCTTGCCCCTTGTCTTAAGCCTAGTCCACCTGCTTTTATGCTGTGGTTTCCTGTACCTGAGGAGCAAACCGTGATACCTGTTCAATGAGTTGAATCTGGCCCAGAATAATCAGCACTGGATCACACCAAGAGGCACCAGCTCCTTTTAGCCTTCCAGAAAAATCTCACCCCACTTCTGAGCAAATCCAAGCCAATTTGCCTCCACATGATGCAACCCTTATCTAAGCCAGACAGGCCCTGCAGATGCTTATGTTGTATATCAAACTCTTCAGCTTTTGCTGTCAGCACTCTAGTCCAGTGATGTTGAGCTGAACTTAAATGAATTACGACCCTTTGGCCCCAGGTGATGCTAACTCTTCAGCTTTACAGGACTACAAGAACCAAGCAGAAATTACAGCTCTATCTGAGCCTTGTTGAGCTCTAATAATAGGGTGAGGTGATATCCTTGCTTACAGACCTTGAGTTGGTAGAAAGCAAATGAGGACACTCTCACCTACACGGTTGCCATCCTACTTAAAATGTGTAGCAGGACACAGCAGAATAGGACACAAAGCCCAAAAGATCTTCATTCAACCCATGCTAAACCAACCCATAACCATCATGCCTTCTGCTCTGTTTTGCCAAAACGCACCTGAACAAATCAAAGATCGATGTTTTCCCTCAGGATGGCACCCTCACCTTTGCATGTTTAGCCTTGCAGGCACGTGAAATCCAGAGAAGGGACACAAAGCTGATAAGATGACTGAGCACTTCCCCTATGAACACAGGCTGAGAAAGTTGGGGCTGTTCAGCCTGGAGAAGAGAAGGTTGTGTGGAGACCCCAGAGCAACCTCCCAGTACCTGAAAGGGCCTCCAGGGAAACTGAACTGGGACTGTTCATCAGGGACTGTTGTGACAGGACACGGGGGAATGGCTTCACACTGAAAGAGGGGAAATTTAGGTTAGGTTATTAGGATGATATTCTTTACTGTGAGGGTGGTGAGATACTGGAACAGGTTGCCCGGAGAAGCTGTGGCTGCCCCAACCCTGGCAGTATTCAAGGCCAGGTTGGATAAGTCCTTGAGCAAACTGGTCTAGTGGGAGGTGTCCCTGCTTGTAGCAGAGGGGGTGATCTCTAAGGTCCCTTCCAACCCTTAACATTCCGCGATTCTACGAATGCATTGATGCATGCAGCTCTTTAGCTCTTTAGCTTTCCACATGGTCCCTCAGACGCAGGAGCCACAAACACCCACCCACATGGCACCAGTGCTAATCAAAGCCCAAAGGCAGTGGAAACGCCCCAGAAAGCTTAGGGCAGGGCCAGGGCTTCATTCAACAGGAGCTGATGAGTTCCCTGTTTTACCATGAGGTAAATCCGAGGGCCTGGGATGAGAACCTGCACAGCGTCCTCAAGGGATTAATTGTTTTTCATAAGGATGAGCTCCCAGAGATCCTTTACTAAGATGAGGGCCAGGATTAGGAACAGCAGGGTTTGTGGAGCCCAAGTGGTTCGAAAAGTTCACAAGCAGGAGGAGGGCTGGCTTTAAAATGAGCAAGTTACTTTGGGACTATTTTGAGATGAAGCAGGGACTCCTACATTTGTGTCTATGGGCACACACTTAATGCTTGGGTCGGAAGAGCCTGTTTTCCTGCTGTAATTGGCCCAGTGGGGAGGCAGGATGGGAGCCGGTATCGCTCTTGGGGTTATTTAGCCCTTTTTACCATCACAGTGAGCACTGTCTGGCCAAACTCAGCATCAGCTCCACCCGTGGGGCTTTCCCAGCTGCAGCAGCAGAGCATCTTTTCCAGGCCATGCTGACTACCCTTCCCAGTGCCACCAAACCTCAGCAGCTCCAGCATCTGGTGCCTCCTATCACCCTTTGGCAACCAGCAGCCTCTCACCACGGCTGCCAGCAGCTCTCTGTTGCATATCAAAGGAGGAGGACAGGGCAGGATTAGGGATCAAAACAATGCATGGGAGATCTCAGCCTGCTTCTGAATCATGCAGGCTTGGAGGGCAGGATTAGAGATGGTGCCACTGGAAGCCAGTGGCTCCTGCTTTTTTTTTTTTTTTTTCTGGGGCAGGGAGAGTTTTCTGAGATGATATTCCATGGCACAGTAGTTTTTAAATACAGGGTTGGCACTTTAGCCCAAAGTCTATGCCAAGTGATAAATCCTGCAGATTTACATAAATACTGGTGTCAGTCTGGATGGCTTCTGTGTAACTGTGGGGCATGTGTGGATCTCCTGGATATACAATAGCAGGAGCAAATAACTTAATAGGTCTGTTGTGAGTAAAGCCTGCTTCAAAGGCTGGAGCTGAGGTCCTGATTAAGAAAACCAAGGGATGAAGAGCTAAGCTGATTTACACATTTTGCAACACCTCCCAAGGTAGAATGAGGGCTGCTGGTAATAGCAGCAAGCGTCTCCTGGTTTGTCTTGAGGCACAAATTGTTCTCCAGACAAACACAGGCAAGCCTAGGACTGGGCTTAATATTAGGGAAGGAGACAACTGAAGACCTCTTTATTGTTGTTTTCTCTTCAGCTTAGAGCATTACAGGGACTGCTGCCCTGGCAGGAGATTACCAATATATTTAGCGCTCGCTGCCTGGCTGGTGCCTTGGGTTGATCAGGGTGCTGCAGTCAGTGCTCAGACAGTGGCTCCTTTTTGCTCAGGCCCAGGAGGTCCACGGGGATCAGTTCAGGTTAACACCAGAGCCACCTGCCCTCACCAGCATCACCTTTGCTCCTCAATCCTAGCACATGAAACCCTTGAGGCACAAGACCCCCTGCTCCCATGGTACCACCCATCCAGTGTTTTTTTTGTCCCTTGCTCCTGCTCCATTTTTACCCCATGCTGTTCTGCTGCCCAGACGTGTCCTGACAGCCACTAGAGAAGATATACCTTATACAGGAACACATACAAATCATTAGGGAAACTGCTTGGGAGCTGTAACTTCTACACACTGCACATACTGCTGTCCCTCCACCCCACTCCCCCAACAGCAGATGTTGGCTTAGATGACCTCACTAAATTTTTCAATTTCCAATCAATTCCCTTTATAAATGTACATTTTTTTAAAAGTTACTAACTGAAGCTTTTTCTTCCTTTTAACGTCATTGTTATCTATTAGATTTGTAGAACCTCTGTTGACTCTGAATAATTGCCTTTCTGCTTCAGGCTGGCATTATTGGAAAGGCTATTGAACACGAAACAATATGAACTACGGCTTATAAAATTTACATTCTACTACAATAATTTTTCACATGAGAGGTACCTCAGCCTCATTTATGTACCCCTGTCCACCTTCATGTGCAAATTTAATGCTCATGAGTTTTAATAGGTATTGGAAATGATCACTGGAATGAGAATAGGCTCTTTCCACTGGCCACAAACACATTATGACAGCACTAACATTTTTTTCCACCCTGATCATTTTTATTTTCTTTTTTTGATCCTGGCTTCTTATTTAATAATAAACCAGGCTGTGCACACACTGACTCATCTCTTGTTTTCTCAAAATAGTGAGAAGTTTTATTTATTTTTTTAATCAGTAACTACCTGAGAGAAAGGAATGCCTCACAAGATAAAGGCATTTAATTAGTTTGTTTGCTGTTAAGAAAAATATGTAGGTGGATGTGGGCGAAATGCCAAGCCAAAGTGGTCTGGCTTTGCTGACAGTTCAGCAAAAGAATAAAGATTAGACGTCATGGAAAAAATTACTCCCTGAACAGGAAAAGCTGGACATGGCACATATTTTTCCTCACGATCCAGCTTTGTAACAGTAAAAGGAACCTCTAGCATTAGCTAACAGAACGTACTTAGGGTGTAAGAGGGCTGCAAGACAAAAAATGTGCAGCTGGATCGGAGGGCTTTGGTAATTATGTGGGATTTCTTTCAAATACCTTATTTTTCATTATTATTATTAAAGCCAAAGTGAGTACTCGCTGTACCCCCAGACTACTCAAAGGCCAGCGTGTCAGCACTGCTCAGGGGCACTTTGTCTACGCTGTGCACGTTTCAGAGCAGACCCAGACATCAGGATACTCTCATTTCTAGCCCAGAGCGCACTACAAAGCAGAACACCTTTGGTAACCAGGTTAGCAAACAAACAGCTCTTTATCAAGCAGCCCGATCTTGGTTTTAATGCTTCTCACATTCCTGCGGACTCAAACACTTGAGCTACAACATGCTGGAATCCCAAAACACAAACAACCCCAGAGAGCCCATAAAGGAGCTCAGGTCTGTTTAGAGTTTGGCAGTTCTTGCTGAAGGCTGAGTTTGCCACTGGACATCCTCTGCACTCTGGATTCTTCTAGCCTGTTGCTGCCAAGGAGCTATTCCCCACACTGAGTTTGTGCCCATCTGTACCGAGCTCCTCTCCAGGGACTGCAGGGCATTTCAGACAAAGCTTTCCAGCTGGCTGCTACCTCAGGAAAGTCTACCAGCATGTTTTGGTTACAGTGTCTTAATTCCAACCGTCCTTTACCCTTTAGACTTTTGTCCCAGATGATGACCAAACAGCTCCATACCTTTCCTGAAATCCACGATTCTTATCGTGACCTGGCTTATTTTCTGATCACCCAATTAACTCCCACCTTCGTATTGTTCAATCAGTTTCTATTAATCAGGACAGATACTGAAATAACCAGTCTATTATTAGCTGTCTCATTTCTGAGGTGAGTTGTCTCTACTGTGTTGGAGGAACTTGGCCACTCAACTCCTTCTCCTCTTGACCTTCTCCTGTTGATCTTTGGGAGAGTGAGATGTCTGTTTACCACAAGGTCCCACCCCTCAGACAGGCATGGCAGGCATTTTTTTTTTAAAAAAAGTCACATCCATCCGTTTCCATACTGTAGGGGTCTGTTACATCATATTACCTTGGTTTTCCCTTTTACAATTGAAGGGTTTGTGTGCATGATTTGCAAGGAACTTGGAGAGACAGTTTTTTCAAAGCCACCAAATCCAGGTGTGTGTGAAGGACACATTTGTAAGCACATCTCCAGGACAACTTGAATCCAAAGGCAGGCATCTAGTTTTGAAGACCAGGTCCAGCATTTCCAGCAGCTCTTAGTGGCGGCACAGGGAAATATGAACAGAGGACAGGAAAGACCACCATATGCAGATTGGAAGCTTAAAAAAAAAAATTAGCAGGTGAATGATCTGGTCCCCAACCAACGGGGAGAAACCTGGCTGCCACGCTTTGTTCTCCCATAGGACCTTCCCTTGCATACAGTTATCCCATTACAACTTCCATTTCCCCTGCACCCCAGCAAGAATTCCAATCCGTGCCCTTGTGCAACTCCAATTTCCTTGGGAGACAGGATGAGAACCCTTCCTAAATAGACAGCACCTGGCTCAGCACTTCTGGCTGCTGAGCCAGTAACCCCGAAGGCAATGCCCACACCACAGGCTGAAAGGGTGGGACCGTGCCTGGCAAACCACGGCTCGAGCAGCGGCGGCAGCTCGTGTCCCCCAGCACGGCACCAGCAATCTTCCACGCTCCCAGGCAGGGTTTGCAACGTGTTATTTCACCCTCTGTTGCCATTGCATCAGGACTGGTGTCAGGCACTTTGAACCTCAGCTGGTTACTTTTCCTTTCAGAGGTGTCAGAAGGGAGAAAAGAGTAAGGTTAGTTCTGAATTGTCTCCCCACAGAGAAATTAGAAATTAAATCCTGGGTTAGTTAATCTGTTTTACCCACTCTGTCTCCCTAGAATGAAGGTAAAGGCAACAAGTTCTCCCTACTATATCCACAGGGCTTGGCTGGCTGCTGACACAACCATCATTTTGTGACATGTTGCCTGTACACACACCAGTGTGGACCTCTCTCCTTTTCTACCAGAATCCCCCCAAACTGATGAGCTTCTCCCTCTACCACAACCACGGCTGGTGTTTTCCACTAGGGGATATGTCCGTGCATACACAGCTCCCATTGCACAGGGCTAGGGCTGAACCGTTTCCTTGTTTGGTGGATTTTGAAAGCTGACTCTGGAGCACAGAGCTGTGAAACCTCCACTCTGATGGCAACTTCCCTGGCATAGCACAGTGCCCTGCAAAGTCCCAACCCTGTTCCTCGATATTTGTCCAGTCTCCACTTCCACTCTTTTGTCTAGAAGGATGCTTCTGGACTCCTGCTTCCCACCTCAGAGAATCATAGAATGCTTTGGATTGGAAGGGACCTTAAAGACCATCCCATTCCAACCCTCCTGCCATGGGCAGGGACACCTTCCACTAGCCCAGGTTGCTCAGAGCTCCATCCAACCTGGCCTTGGACACTTCCAGGGATGGGGCAGCCACAGCTTCTCTGGGCAACCTGTGCCAGGGCCTGCCCACCCTCAGAGTAAAGAAATTCTTCCTCATATCTAATCTAAACCTACACTCCTTCAGCGTAAAGTCATTCCCCCTTGTCCTGTCACTCCATGCCCCTGTGAAAAGTCCCTCTCCAGCGCACTTGTATCCCATTTAGGCTCTAAGGTCACCCTGGAGCCTGCTCTTCTCCAGGCTGAACAAACCCAACTCTCTCAGCTTGTCCTCATGGAAGAGGTGCTCCAGCCCTGTGATGAACTGAGTGGGGATAGTCTGGTGATAAGGAAATACAGACTGGCCTGTATTGCTGCAAGAGACATTGGTACCTGGAAATCCTGTGTGACCCCAGGAAAGGAAAATGTTTCTCACCCCACTTTATCTGAACAAAAGCCTTTCCCCTCCACTTTAGTTTCTGTTCTTTCCATACTCAGACCAGCTTAATCTTCCCTGCACCCACATACAGCATTTAGCTGCATTACTAAGCCTTTGTAGAATGCAGCAGACACACACCACATTATGTGAAAAATACAGGAATTAATGTAATTGTTTTTAAACATGCACAGTCTCCAGCATCAATGAAATACTTAAAGGAGGAAAAGGTGTGCATGGGAGATAATGGTAGGAGTATAAAAATGTAACCAGGCAGAAGAACATAAATTTCTGGTTAAGGGGGAAAAAGAATCTAGAGAAGAACACTGAAAAAGTCTTCATTATATGAAATGCCTCCAAAATAATTCTTGAAACTGTTTTTGTGACAATTAATATAATATAGATAGATTTGAGGACTTAAAAAAATCCTTAGCATCCCTTATTTTTATTCATTTGAATAGCATCTTTTGATACATATGACAAATCATATATTTATCTTGAAAAACCTTAAGTAGACAAATTGGCTGATCAGATGTTGGAAAAAGAGTCAAAAACTGGGAACAAACATTAAAGAGAAAATGTTTCTCTTTGCCAACACGCAGTAGGGTGTATTTAAAATGTCAATTAAAAATGGAACAGGACAAGGACTTCATTTATGTGAAATGCATATCGACATGAATATAAATTCTGAGCACATTACAAGTTTTGCCCTTAAAATAAACACCCCAAACCCACTGTAAAGATGTCACCCCAGCTCTTCACATCTTCCTGAACACACTGCTCTTCCTCCCCAGTGACGATGTGGAGGAGAATGGTGAATTTTCTGGCCATGAGAGATGTGGGAAGTGTTTCAAAGGTATAAGGAAGCTCAATAGGAGGTGCAGTGGTGATGAAAAGAGGAAGGAGAGAGGTGTCAAGACTGGAAAATATATCCCTTAAGAGGGAAAACCTGACAAATTAAGAACAAAAGAGTACTGGGGAACGGGAAGCCAACTTAACAGGCTGTGAGCAACGATGAACATTTCCAATGCTTGACTCTCATAGGAGCAAGTTCAGGCTCAGCTTTCACTCCTGCCTGTCTCCCAAGCTGAAAAATGAGTGAGCCAATAATAACAGCACATTTCTTGTACAGTTCACTGGGGAACAACATCATTTACTTATCACCAGAGCTGTTATTCAGACTCCGAGTAATAAGCTTGTCATGTAAGTAGGTCAAAGGCACTATTTGAAACACAAGTATTGATCCCAAGATATCCCCTCCACAGAATTTTACAGTTAAATACTGACATATAGAAAAGAAGGTGAACCAGGGACATTTTCATTCTTTAAGTGGCACGCAGTTGTTTTCATCCCTTATGTCGCTTTGTCACTGCCATTGAAACATACTGGGTTTTTATTACCTTAAACAACAGACTTCTCCTGACTGTTCACGTGCATCTACTGACTGGCAGAGGATAAAAACCTTATTTCCATCAACTGGCAGCCAAAGAGCTGACAGAGCAGGATGACTTGGCTCCTCTACACATTGACAGCCTGGGGTTAAGGGAAGGGAAGGGAAGGGAAGGGAAGGGAAGGGAAGGGAAGCGGC
>VWZF01001538.1:0-17755 GCA_013396755.1 Sclerurus mexicanus | reverse complement strand
AGGGAAGGGAAGGGAAGGGAAGGGAAGGGAAGGGAAGGGAAGGGGCTATCATGAAAACACTTGGAGAAGGTGATTTATTTCCAAGTTGTGGAGAACAACACCAGCTTGGACACCAAGCTCTCTGAAGCAAGGGTCAGCTTTGAGGGATTTCATTTCACAAAGCCAGGTATGGGGGAAGGAGGAGGATTCAAGGGTGAGTCCTGAGCCATGACTGAATCACATCAGAAATCCACAATACCAACAGCAGGGGAAAAAATACTTAATCCTGACAGCAAGAGCCCAGTTTTCCCCCCTCCCTTTGGGGCTGGGTGGGAGTGGTACTGGTGGGCAGCCCTGATGTCTCTGTGCATACACACACACACACACTGGCTTGTCATCAAATGTGCGTGAGCATTTCTCACCAAGGGCAGATTATCAGCAAGACAGGTCTGAGAAAATGATAAAAGCCAATATAATTATACCTGCTTGTCTCATCGCTGGGTAAATATTGTGAGACTCATGCTGGGGAGTGCCGAGTCCCTTAAAATTCACCTGAAGCCACCCTGCACCTCTCAGGTGAAACACTGGTCACTCAAAATCTAAAAAAAGCTAATCAAAACATCTGAGGGATGAGTTTTCTATTAAAAGAAAAAAACAAGTAATTTTAAACAGAATTAAATATTTTGCCGAAATGGTTTGATGTAGATTTTTTTCAAGCAAGGAAGAGGCAAATCAATTTTTCAGATTAACCAATGGAATGAGGAAAGTGTTTCAATAGTGTGACTTTTTTCTTTAAACTATGATCTCTCTATTAAAATCTGTTTTCCTTATAAAACAGTAGAGTAAAAGATATCCATACTATCAAAATGAAAGGTTTCTGGAGATTTTTGATTAGGCATAATTGAGTTTTGTTTGGAAGAAATGTGGGCTTTTTATTCCCACACAGCATTTAAATGTCAACACTGGCCTTCAGAAAAGAAGTACTAATTTCTGAGCAGCTCCACCACTAAAAACCTGCATCCCCTAATTAAATTCCGTGGTAACTCCTGTAATAAAGACAGGGACCAGATAAAGATACTTTTCCTCAAGGAGTGGGGGAAAACTCTGTAAGCCATTCTTGCTTGGAAAAGATTTCAAGTTAATACATCCTTCCACAATGGCGTGTTCTTTAGACTGGACAAAAATAATCAAAAAAGCACATAGAAAAGTCATGTAGGGCATACCAAGCCCAAGGAATTCCTCACTTTCCCACAGAGAAAACTGGCCATTGGGCATTTTCATCTCTGCATCACCAAGTCCAAGTCATTACATCCCAACCACTCACAGGATAAACTTCAGCTAATTAGATCACAGTCTCCCAGGTTTTAATCCTTGAATGTAATTTAAAGTTTACACCATAACACCAAAAGCTCCTTGACACTGACAGCTTAATTTGCTGTCACCGATCCCTCCACTGCCACTTTAATCAGATAGGCTGTCAGGGACCCACTGAATTACACCCCTGGTGTAATCTTGGGTGCGTAATACTGAGTTTTATATTAATAAAGGCTGATATCACCATGATGCACTCCTGAGGCAGATAGGAGATGCTGAAATGAGTGGAGTAATAAGGAACCCCACCCTTTCCATATATACTTGTTAATAGCTGGTTTCCCTTAATAAGACTCTTCTAAAGGACAGGCCTTTTCCTTCCCAGAAGCCATACTTAATACCCACATCAGCATAAAGGGAGATGTTTCCCTCCAAAGCGTTGCTGTTGTGCAATGTGAAAAGGTACATCTCCATCTTCTCTAGTGGAAAGTGTCCCTGCCCATGGCAGGGAGTTGGAACTAGATAACCTTTAAGGTCCCTTCCAACCCAAACCCTTCTGTGATTCTATTATTCATCAAGACATGGGAATATAAAGATAAAACCACTATTAAGCACAGGAAAATGAGGGCAAAGTGGAAGCTGTCCTGTCTGTGAATGAGCCCTGGTGAAGAAGGGCATTCCCACACATCCCCACGCCCTTTTCCAGAGGCAGAGCACAGAAAGGGACAAGCAGCCACAGCTACATCTCCCAGAGCTCATCCCTCACTGTCCTTACTCAGATACCCATCACACAGAGGCAACAGAAGAACCAAGGCCAAAATGTGCACACTTCATGCTTTTATAATTAATTCCTGCTAACTAGCCTAGAAGTCAACCTTGCGGCCTCCTTTCGTTGTAAATCAAAACCTTTTTGTTTTACTTTTCCCCTTGCTATTCACACAGAGATGACATTTTCTCTCCAGCCCTGCCATAACTTCCTTTCCTTCTTGCTGTGCTAGCTTGCACTTAGGCTAATTGGGGAGGCATCATCAGCCAAGTGAAGTAAGCCCTGAACACAGCCCTGTGTCATATCTCCCTGTCCCTCTGTGAGATAAAGCTGGGTGGAGCCTGGGGAGGAAAGGAGAGCAGAGGGGAGCTGGCCTGGGGAAGGGGTGAAAAACCCAGAAGGGAACTTAAAAAAAAAAATCTCAGAAACAGAGGGATGGGAACAGGGTGTGACACAGTTAGTGCCTAGCAGTGCTCCTTGTACTGACATTAAGGGCTACCCAAGCTAATAAAAGTACTGCAGCTGTACTGGAGTCCCACACCTCAAAAAAAAAAAAAAACAAACAAACAAAAAAAAAACCACAAAAACACCCACCCTCTCCTCCCATCTGTAGCTCAAAAACTTTGGTCTGGATCCCAAAAGCTGACCCAGCATAAGGGAACCAGACCAACCCACAGACCTCCAGAGAGGCCAGCAAGGCTCAGGAGAAGCCCTGGAGGTGGCCTTTGAGGAGAAACACTCACTTAGGGAGAGGTGTGTGAAGGGTCTGACACATCCAGGATTTTGACCAAAAATCCCACAGCTCCACCACTACTGATCTTAAGGTAGCACAGGAGGAGCCCCAGGTGCCTACAAGCCCCAAACATGTACAAGTGGAGCAAAACACACATCTGCCTCAGGAAACTGTGAGGCTCAGGGTGCTGAGGCAGCACACGGGCTGTCAGCAAGCACCCTGGCATTGGTTCTCCTCCCTCCCCACCCTAGGGAAAAGCCCAGCAGGGCTTCTGGGGAAGACTGGGTGAAGGGCATCGCCCCAGCTGCCTCCAGTTAGCCTGCCCACTGGTATGGAAAGGCAGGGGAAGATGAAGTGAAGGGATAATGAGGATCAATTGACTGTGATCACTCCCACAGGCAGCAGCGTTGCCTAATCGCTGTGGCAATTCTGGCAGGGATGGGGGGCAGGAGGACAATGTGCAGAGGCCCAAAAGGTCGTGTTTTCTCTCAGAGAGGATGGGTGATGTCCAGGTGCCATGCCAAGCCTTGCCTTGACTCAGCAAGGCCATGAGCGCGAGACACGCAACCAGACAAGGTCAGAAAGTACCTGGTGCTCGTCACATGGAAAGCACTATGGCAACTGGAGGGGAGCACAGGAGGGCCAGATCCTGAGGTGATTACTCTGACCTTACTCAGTGGGAATTTTGACTGAACAACAACTGAGTAATGACTTCGCGTGTTGGCACACACATGACACACCACTGCGTTCTGTATGGGAGTTGTCTAGATTTCTAATTAGTTTGCACTTGTCCTGGTTGTATTTTGACAGAACAGCACTAGAGAAGCCTATTTTCTTCTACCCCCTCCTGTATTCAATAGCACCTATGATGGCTCTAGAAGACACCTGGGGGTTCCTGGCTCTATGCTGCAGGCAGAGCACAGCTACGAGGTGCACAAGTGCAAACTCACTGCCTGCTCCAGGGATGGTGGCAGGGAAAGACCAGCTCTGCCTTGGACTATGGTATAGACAGCAACTTTTCCACCAGGCACAGGCACTGCTGTTCATGACTGGAGTTTATCCACCATCTCCTATCCCATAAGGTGCTGTGACTCTGCCAGCAAAGTGCAAAGATGTGACCCTGTGCTGTCTTTGCTGAAGGCTGTGGGGGCAGCTGGGGTTCGTGGGGCAAGGAAAACACTTGAGCACCACCTGCTCACCATGATGACAGCTCTGCCCACGAGCAGACATTCACCACCTAGGGATAGGTCACAAAGCACCTCTCTGTTCAGCTCTCAGGACAACCCTGCCCAGCACTGTCCGCGGATTGACAGACACCTCATCCTCTTTGTGGTTTAGTGCTTCTCTACCACCACCACCACCAATGTGTTTGGGAAGAAATCCCAAAGCAGCAGTGTCTGCAATCAAGCTCTGCTCCAAAATTCCAAGGATGCCCGACCTCCTCCCCACCACAGGCAGCCACACTCCCTGACACAGGCCTGACCCGTGATGACTCTTCTCCCCAGCCCAATTTCCTGGTCAAAGTTCTCCAGCTCCTCTGAGTACACACTTAAGTTGTTATATAACACCCTGTAAGAGCTGTAAAGTGTTTCAGCATCATCAAAACAACATCTCTGGAGATTGAAAAATAAAACCTTGACACCTGTTTTGGTGACCTCTGTCACTGCAGAATTCATTCCAGTTGAGGCTGAAAGGAGAACATTGCAAGTTTTACAACATGGCTGCTCCTTCTTTGGAAAGACAGAAAGAGATGCCCCTGAGCAGACACCTGAAATTTTATTTTTAAACCCAAAGGAAGATGTGTGTGTGTGTAATTATGCAGCAACGTGCTTTCAGATGGGGATTTAATAGTGAGATACAGGAAAGAAAAACACCATGCCGGTCAAACTAAATATTGTCCTTATGAAACATAGTGATAACAACAGCTCAAACCACAGACCAGAGTGCAATGCATACTCCAAACAGCCCCAAAAGTCACATCTCTGTACAATGTGGGGGTTCACATCCCTCCCACAGCCCCACTTGAAGCTGAAGGCATTGCAAAGAGCAGCCGAGCCCAACATGCTGTTCAGCCTTAAACCTTCACCTGTTGCGACAAGAGTGTTGTTATAGGAGATATACTGCAAGCATTTGGCACCTTAAAAATCTATTTTGATCTTCAGATAAGATCAGTTTACTAAAACAAGCACAGAGATTGCAAAGGTCTTGTTACTGGCTTAAAGGAGAACAGTTCCAGAGAAGCTTTTCAGGGCATGGGTCAAGCACGCAATGACAAGTTTAATAGCTGCAATTTAGGATGCTGCTACCTGTCAAGCTGTTTGCAACGCAGGCCTTTGCACTGCAGGGGCAGCCACCAGCAAGGCTGTGGAAGAGAGCAGGTGTTGGCACCTCGACCTTACCAGGGCTGAGCTCACAGACTAGTCCAGACCCTGTTACGGGCAATCACTTGGCACCAAAACAGCCAAAGCACAGGTGCATGATTTCTCTGCCATTAAAGGCAGACTTCTGCTGCCAAAAGTCAGTTTGCCCTTAAAGCACCATGGACATTTCTGCTCCAAATGCATTTTTTAATCTCATTTTACTGGCAGTGTTTTACTATTGTTTTACAATTAGTAGTGTGTGCAAATAAATAAATGGAAACATAAGAAACAAAAGCAGACTGGCAGAGAACACCTGATGGTTTCCTTTTCAAAACGTCAATAAATCCACATTTCAAAACTGACCAAACATGTTGAACTTAAGATCCCTTCTCTTTTTGAACAGTGGCCATGTTTCACATCCAGCTTGAGTGCAGGATGGCTACAATCCCTTCAGAGCCCTCAGATCTATTTTTTTGGCATCACCATTGGTCTTACAGAAGGTGCTCTGTAATCTGGCATTTTACTGAATAAGCATGGGGATCTATGTAACTTTCCTTAACTGGCAAGGAAGTTCACACTGAAATCTATTTCTGAACTTACCACACAGGATAACTCAGCCACGTTGCAACAGGATATATAAATCCCTGCACACAAACTCTTAAGAAAAAACCTCATTACTCACTTGAATTTTGTCATTGTGTGACTGCTCTAGAGGCTGCACGCAGGAGGCAACAAGTGTACGTGCAGAGTCACGCAAAAAAAGTCTGCCATTTTCATAATAAAAGACATACGAGCTTGAGTTTCCTCACCAAAATATTTTTGGATGAAAAGTTGCTCTGACCTCAGAATTTAAATGTTTTTATTTTGTGCAGGTTTAGGTTTTTCCGGGCAGCTTCACACCACCTTTCTAGAATCAGTCACACAGTACAGAAATTGAGGTACACCATGTACTTATTGTTTCCCAGTGAGCTGAATTTCTTAAAAGTCAGATTTTTATGGTGTATTTTCTGCTTATACATATAAACTTTTCAACTGACAGGAATTTCAGGTTTCATTCACCTGTAAATATCTCCTTATCTGTTCATATCTGTAGAGATACAGAATAGTCACCTGTCCTCAGCACTGACCTCTGTACATTTTTCAAAACATTCTTGTGCTGACAATAAACTTGTGCTTGTATGAAAGGTTCCCTTTGTTCCACACTTTTATGTAACCCATTATTGTTGATAATCAAACACTATGTAAAAAAAAAAAAGAAAAGAAAAAGAAAAAACCCAGACCCAAACCAAAAGCCTCTCCTCCCCTCAAAAACTCCCAAGTATTTTAAGTGTGGATGAGTACTTCAGGAAGTAGGAAGACAATGTGTCAACAGACAAGTTACCATCGCAAAGCATTAATGTTTAGGGCAGAGAAACAGATGTGGCAATAATAGTCTTTTGAGGGCAATTAATTCTTGAAATTAAGAGGAGACTCTTGTTAGCTGATAGATCTGCTTAGTGCGAGTTGTGTCCCTGTCCTGAAAAAAATTCGGTAAGAAAAGAAAAATGTAGTAGAATGTAATGAAGAGATCTCCCCTAAAAATACACCCCAAAAAAGCATTTCCGTCCTTTACTAGTTGAAAACTTCCCTCCTACAGATTTCTTGGGCTTACTTTTCTATATTTTTCTTTTCTCATTGTGGGTTAGCACCGAAGTAAATAATTTCATCGGCAAGAGGTTTAGGAAACAATGGGGAGGAGGAGTGGCTTGTTTGGAAACATAATGACACAGCCGGACACACTCAGTGTCAACAGAGATTTCAATGTGCACTTGCACAAGAATATATTATGGGAGAGGTCTGCGCGGTAACTGGGTGAAATACTTCTTGTATCAATAATGTATCATCATTACAATGGAAATCTGTCTGTACCACATTCTGCCTTATGGCATTGGGGCAGACACTCATTATCATTGGTCGTAAGAAACAAGAGGTCGTTTCTTTCAGCATCCCATTAGTGACCTGTCTACAAATATCTGAACTCTCAGCTCCAGCAGTCAGCTGGCACAACAGCCTTAGAGAGGATTACTTCACTTAGGAAGACAAAGAGCTGTGACTATTAATTAGATTCCTGTGTTCAAAGGTACCATTTTAAAATCTACTGTGTTTCATCCAACTTACTGAAGTTTCTCCCTGACAGACCTTAATATATGTCTGTACACTTCCTCCCCACTAGCCCCCTCCCCCAAAAAATGGTTTTGAAATAATTGTCTTGTTCCCCCACCAACAAATCTGGTATTTGGAAAATTATTTCTTTAATGCAGGTATTTCAAATCATAGTCTGATATCAAAGTAAGAAAACCTCAAGAAGAAAACACAGACTAAAACACAGACTATTTCCAATTCTTTCAAGTTAAAATTTTTAATTGTCAGTATTTGTGGAGATAATTTCTATCATCCTATTAACTCAATACATTAATGAGATTTTAATTGACCTTCACTTCTTTTCTTTTCCTCTTTGCTCTTCGCACTGCATCTCTCACAGCTCTCTCTCCTCCCCACAAACAAGACAAGAGCTTGTCATAGACATTTTCCTGAGCACAGATTGGAGGTTTGTCACCCCCTCCACCAGGACAAAGACTGGCATCTCCTCCTAGATCTTGCTGTGCAATCCACGGTCACCCCAGCCTTTGCCTCAGCTCCATCCTCACCACCACCAGCAGGGTGACTGCTGCCCCTGTTCTGCCCCTTGCACTCCATTCCCTGCTCCGAGGTAGGAGTTCACATCAAGGCTCAGCAACCTCTTGCTACCACAAGTGGAAGCTCCTGCTCTCCTTCCTTCCTCCTCCTCCCTCCACCCACCCCGTGGCAGGCAGCCAGGCAGAGGACACGCTGACTGTTGGGGTGTGCGTGGAGAGGGCAACCAAGGTTTGGCCTGTGAGCAGTCACCTCTTCCCCTCCTTGCAGAATGCACACCTGGTCTGCTCTCCCCTCTTTCTTTGTGCAAGAAGCCTGATGGTCACATGCAGCTTCTACTATTATTTAGGCATCATGTTCGCCTTTGTGGAACCTGCTGGCTCTGGTGGGAGTTGACTCAAGTGCACCATTCACTTAAGTAAATTACTTTAATGTTATATTAGAAATATCCTCAACCCAAATGTAATTCAGCTTCTTGCTCATGCTCTTCACTTGGTATAAATAAAACCCTAACTGAATTTTGTTGTAGAATCCACCTGGTATGCAAGCAATCCCAAAACGTATCTATGTAAACATAGAGCCTTTCCATGGATATTAAGACTCAGCAGGCCATCTAAATATCAGTCTCAGTTGTAGGTCCAACCTGTTCCTCACAACAGCAAAAGCAAAGCTCCACAAAACTCAGGGACACGCCTCTGCAGAAAGACAATGGAGCACGTGGTTTGTAAGCCTGGTTCTCTCCAGGTAGAAATCCACATGCTAAGTGTGAGTTAGAGGGTTGTTTTGCTTTTCATTGTTTTTAGTGGACAAGACTCCAACCTTTGTTTGTCGCAGGGGAGTCCTGCCAGAAAAAGAGCCAAGTACAGACAGTCACACACACCCAAGCTTGCAGAGGTCTCCAAACAATGACTCAACAACTAGACCTCTCTTGGCCATCTCACAACCACCTCAGCACGGCAGAGTAACAGCGATGACAGTTCAATGTCAACATTAGTTCTTCAGCAGTTGATCTTTACTGTGGGTTAAGCAAAGGTGTGAGGATCATAAAGAGGTAAGAAACTCTGCAGGGAGGGAAATGCAACAAAAGGGGAAGAAAAGACACAAAAATGAAAATGAGGGCTGGGGCATGGAGAGAGAGAAGGAGGTAACAGAGTCAGACAAGTCAGAAATAGCAGCCACCTAATGGGCTAGCTTGTGAAGAAACCATTAAGAAATCACACTAATTAAAGAGTAGAGAAAAATTATATCCCTGCTCCCTCTGTGCAAGCTGCTTCTTGATAACAAGGATTCTTCTACCAGGTGAGACTAAACAAAGACCTGACCTTAGAGTCAGTTACTCCTAGAAAGGAGCTACAAATAAATCTGCTGTACAGGAGGCCAGAGAGGAGTCCCTGGGCTGAGACTCTCCTGAACCACCAGCACTGTAACTGATGGAGAGCAGCTGCAACACGCCTTGTCTTCCCAAAAGCTGCTTTTTCCTCGCAAAGAGTGTCTTGGACACAGCACATCTTTTGTGGATAGGTGAGGTAGGTGCTAACCTCTCTGCCAGTGTCTCCCAGCAGAAATCAGGGCTGAGTCTTCTGCTCTAACCTGATGTTTGCTGGGACTTTCAAAACATCCAGATATGTGATAAATGATTTATCTTTTCCTAGCACAGGTCGGCTCCCCTCCCACTTCACAATACCCCAAGGGCACAATTAAAGCCCTTCTGGATAACAGGAACACTCCCTGGAGTGCTAATCATGCCGGAAAGATTGTTGGAGCATTTAGAAACCTAAAGCTTATCTTCTGTGCCATACAAAAGGGGATCTGCTTCTGCAGACACGCTAATCTTCAGGATTCTATTTAAATTTCAGTGCATTCCCAGTCCCACACTGGGAATAAGAAAAGGCTGATTAGAAGTTGGGTAAATCAATAAGTGCTGAATGGCCTAGAGAAGTAGGAACATTCATCTTGGCAGTAATAAAACTGGGAAAGCTGTGGGTGGATGACTAAAAGGAACAAAGGGCTGCTTAACAGCGTTGAGCCAGGGTAAAAAGGCCAGGAAGAAAAGCGCTCATAAAACTTTATGACTAAGATCAGAATGAGATGAGAAATGCACTGGAAGGAGTGTTGGATCAGGAAATGTGCCACTCAAACCCACGGTGAGTCACATCTGCTCCTGCCTTTTAGGACAGGAGGTCTGCCCTGCTGAAAGGGTGAAGTTCCACTCTTCCAATCCCCCAAGAAATGGCTGGTTTCTTTCAGTGGACTCATGTGACTACTCAAGGGAGGTCCAACCTCACATTTCAATGCAAGATAAGCACGGAGGCGCCAGAGCCTCTGGGAATCCCAGAGTTGTATTAAGAACATTAGGATGAGGGGGAAAAATTACCCAGAGGAGGATACAGGGCAACAGATGTGCCCTGAAGGACTTGAAACATGGAGACAGAGCAGCAGCTTCAGCCCTTGGGAAGAGAGGCTGAGTGTTCAACCAAGGCGGAAACGGGACAACCTCAGGCCAACGTTGCAGCACTTTGTCAGGGCCTGCTTTTGTTCTGCCCTTGCTTTATTTGCCCCATGGCTATACGGAGAAGTTTCTTCTCCCAAGTTATCAATTTGCAAGTCTCATGAGCGTTTAACTTGCTTAATAATCTGGGTTTTGCTAATGCGCAGTTTGAGCCGCAGTTTCTGCTCATTAAAAACAATTTTCTCCTCGAAATATAGAATGGTTTAAATAGTTTGGAGCAGCAACATGTGAGGTCCCATGGAGAGCTACTGTTCAGACTTATTAAAAAGATTACTAAAACATTCAAATAAGATTGTTTTCTATTATGTTTCAGAATCAATATTCAATGTTAAAACAAATATACATCGGGATACATACCTAAAGGTGCTTGGGTTTGTGCCTTGATTGCCTTCTAATGGTTTTGCCTTCTTCATTGTCCCCCTTAAAATCTACAATCCCACCACCTTTGGCACTGATGTGTAGTAGACCATAAACAACGCTGAGCACAGATTTGGAATCACAGGCTTTGTCATGAGGTCACTGTGCCCCTCACAGAGCTTCAGTCCAGATTTTGATTACTTTTAAAGGTTATTTACAAATCTCATTAGGAACACTAGCACAAAACTGTTGGAATTACACATAAAACAACCAGTGGGATATTTAGCTGTTGGGGTTTTTTTTGGGTTTTTTTTTTTTTTTGGGGTTGGGTTTCTTTTTTCAGTAAGGCTAAATTTGGGTTGCAGACACTCTGAATCACAGTCCTTGTCAGGATGCTCATTTTCAGCCTGAAAGACTTCAAACATCTTTGCTTTCTACAGAGATTTTGAACTTCTGCTGTCCACGCAATCCAAAAGGTAAGGTACAAGATGAAGTGGGGTTCACTGAAGTGAAGCAGAGATGCACTTGGAGTGCTTTCCACATTCCCCACCACCTCCAAAGAGAGAGATCTGAGAGAGTAGCAGAAAAGCAGTGCTTGGGGTATTCCTAACCCTACAGAAATGTACCAAAGACTCAGAAAAAAAGCCTTCTGATTGCCAAATGACCTTCACTGACTCAAGAGGTTTCCAAGATCAAGTAAAATCTGGTTGTATGCACATACACTTGGGTATTTTCAGACTACTGCTGACAAATATTGAGGTTCTTGATTATTCAAGTTAATTGATTGTAACAGACCTATTTATGTCAAAAGAGCAGGAGATTCTTTGAAGCTATTCCTTCTGTTTAAGATGGAAGGGTCTAGAACGTACATCCAGTGAGGAACAGCTGAGAGTACTGGAGTTTAGTTTGGAGAAAAGAAGGCTCAGGGGAGATCTTATCTCTTTTCCCAGGCAACCAGCCACAGGACAAAAGGAAACGGCCTCAAGTTGTGCCATGGGAGGTTCAGGTTGGCTATTAGGAAAAATTTCCTGACTGAAAGAGTGGTTAAGAATTGGCACAGGCTGCCCAAGGAAGCAATGGAGTCACCATCCCTGGAAGTGTTCAAAAAACAAGCTGATGTGGCACTTCACGATATGGTTTAGTGGGTATGGTGGTACTCGGTCAGATGTTGGATTTGATGATCTTGGAGGTCTTTTCCAACCTTAAATCTATGATTCTGTTCTAAGTACAGAGTACGGTGTGAGTCAAGCACGTGTTCAAAAGAACACACTTTCTGACATTGAAGGGTCTCACTGTAGCACGGAAACTCTGGTGGGTGTTTTGCTACTGACACACGGATGCTCTCAGGATCAGAACCAACTTTCAGTGCTGTTTTCCGGGCATGTGAAGGAGGGGGAGGAGGAAGCCCAAAGCTTTCCAAACCGCAAGAGGCTGCTCCGGCTTTGTTTCCCACACCTCAGACTACACCTCTCCTCTTAGCAACTCTAACAGACGGAGGACACCTAGTGGGGTTTTGTTTAAATACCAACACCACAAAACCTCTTCCTTCAGAAAAAGATTTAATAAAAAACACCGTATCACTCAGATTTTTTTTTTTTTTTTTAAATTTCAGTTGCTGATGCTACAGGCAAAAACTCCAGATTATTTCCCCAAATGTTTGCTAAGCCTGGTCATGCCACCAAACAATGCTTTGGTTTCTTTCCCTTTCCACATTATTTGCCTAAACTGGCATTTCTTAGTCAGAGGTCATCAGATCTCTGCCAAATTTTGACTGTTTCATGTCCTAAACCCACCAGAAGAGTCAACTGACACTAGCAAGGTCATCAGCATTACTATTTAGACGGGCTCCATGGCCAGCACAGCTCCAAACCACAGGACAGCAACCAATAATTTAAACTGGGTGCAGGCAGAACTTTTTATTTTTACCCATTTGTAATGACTAGAATATTATCCTGTCAACAGTAAAATACTTGCCTAAAATCTTATTGCTGACTCACTAGTATATTGAGTGGAAATATGTTATCGATGCAGTTGGCAGAGTTTTTATAGCAGGCACTGTAAAAATCAGTTCACAATTTCTATTTCATTGAGCAAGAATAGCAAGATGAAGATATTGTAGGATGTAATCCAATCCTTGACAGTTTTTGATTTGTTTTCTGTTTGGTTTTGGGTTTTTTTTGTGTGTGGATTTTGTTTGGTTGTTGTTGTTGTGGGCTAAAGCACTTCTATCCCCTGGATTTATCTAAGCTGAACACTTTTGTTTTGGATTACTGCACTTGCATGAGAAGTTTTTTAAAAAGGCAGAGTTAAATGCCGTGTGTCACTTTGGGATTCTCAGTCCATCTTCTGCTTTAGTCCTGGAATTGAGCTTTTATTAGACCAGAGCCCTGGAAAAGTTATTTCCTGTTATCAGCTCCTACAGAGTATTGGCTTGGAGCACTATCTGAAACTATAAGGCATGAGCAGGTAAAGTAACAACTTTATCTACCTTATTGCAGATTTAGCCAAAGAAGAAATATAAAGAAATCCCCAGACAGCCCCTCTGCAGTACTTGAAGTACCAAGTGTACTGAATGTGCTGAGTATGTTCTTTCATGTCTCCAGGTAGATCTTGCAATGATTGATAACTCAGCCTGTGCTCCAGCCTGCCCCTTAATTGCCTTAAATACCTGTTTCATCATATTCTCTCCACTGGCTCCGAAGTTGAAGAGGCAGACAAAGCCAGGCAATGTTGTTTGATGGCTCAAAGTAAAATAGAGTCAAACAGAGACAGGAGAACCTCTTCCCATCCCTTCCAATCAAAGCTAAATGTACTTCTGAAACATACTTTGCGAGGGGATTGACTGGAAAGGGCCATTTATCCTCCTCTCTCTGATGGTGACACAAAGCCAACAGCTCCCCAAAAGAGCAGCACAAGCCTGAAACAGGTCAGAGAATGTGATGAGGGGGAAGATGAATGGAGAAGCAGCCCTAATATAGTCTAACAACAGTGGTAATTTCAGATATCTTCCTGGTATGAAGAACTACATGAAACTGGTAACTGAACCACTATTTACTCTGTGTCTGGGTGAATTCACTCAAATGTGC
Organism: Sclerurus mexicanus; assembly: GCA_013396755.1. Lineage (NCBI taxonomy): Eukaryota > Metazoa > Chordata > Aves > Passeriformes > Furnariidae > Sclerurus > Sclerurus mexicanus. The sequence goes on along the minus strand of VWZF01001538.1, from coordinate 3,981 downwards.
AGAATAAGTCACCGGTACAAGACTCTACTGTTAAGTTTTTATTGTGGGAAATCAAATTGCCTTGATTTTACATTTAGTCCCTGAGCACAGAGAGGGTACAAAATTACACACGCGCACACACACTGATCATAGCAGTGCAAGGATGAGCCACCACCTTGGCTTGCACATTGAAGCCCAATGGCTAAAAATCAGGGTCACATCCCTGGCTACCAGGCAAGCTGGAGAGAAAGGGCACTGCTCCTTTGGAGAGTTGAAGGATGACGCACTTTCGTTTCACTTGGGCACTAGGTCAACCTTTCTGAATGAAATTTCCCTTCTGCCTAGGCTGTGTTTGGTGCTCTTACTGAATGAATTTCCATTATCAGATAAGAGCTGGGTACAGGCTCCATTGTTCCCCCAATTCTTCATTTCTTACAGAGAGATTTGGGTTACACTAACTGAGTGTGCAGTTCATGCTAGAACACTCTCTGGCCATCCAGCCAGAATGACAGACTATGAAATTCAGAGTTTGGACACAAAAAGCAGAGGTAAGATGAGCTGCCAGAGCATGAATTAATACCTCTCCACACTGTTGAGCACAGTGAACCCTGAGTGTGGTGCTGTTCCTCTGACTAGACATGCCTGTTCATGACACGCTTTTGTGCTGAGAGAAGAGTCACAGCAGTGAGTTATCACCAGTTTGCTTCCCAGCACACAGGGACAGCGTCAGCTGTGTGACAGGAAAGCTCACCCATAATTGCACTACAGTGCAAAAACTAGAGATCTGCTGGGTTATCTCCTTTTCAGATTTAGTGTTGTCAGTAGCTCTCTATGGCTTTGTTCAGTGTTCAGAAAACACCTCTGACAGACAAACTTGCACTATTTTCCTCTTTGAAGGCCAAGACTTCTCTGCCTCTTGATGTTAAGCATAAGGGTCCTTCGGGGAAAGGGAGCAAGCCTTGCTTATTTCCTCATTCTGAGCAAGTACTGAATCATCATTTAAGCAATATTGCCTGATAAACAGAGTCACAGTCTCTGCTTTTGCCCTGAGCCTTGTGGATGCTCCCTAAGCATCTCTTTGACACAGGGCAGAGACTGTGCAGGCACTACCCTGGCCCTTAAAAGTTCTGTGCACTTCAAATATTTATCACGATAAAGAAAGTTTATCAATAGACGAGGGATGGGGAGGGGAAGATTAGCCTAGAAAAGACCACAAATACAAGACAGACTTGATAGTTGAAGCCTTGAGTTTTCCTGTGCTTGCAGTGGATATAGGTGATCTATAACCTCCCCTCTGTATTCTCTGGGCACCGTAGCTGGCCATCTGTAATCCCGTGGGGTTTCACCATCAGGAAAGTCTCCCAACAGGCTGTTTTCTTCTCCTTTGCAATGCTTCCCTACCTGGCTTCAAAATTTAAAGGTGTTGCCTGTTCTTATGATTTTGTCACAACTGTCCCATGTTGCTGTTCTTTTAATTAAAACCTGAACTCCCAAAGGCAAGCTACTGTGTAAGAATCGCAGGTTTCATTTAACAACAATAATAATATTAAAAAATTTCCAGATGTCAGAAATGCTGGGAGCTTGGAGGTGAAAAAAATACGTATTCTAAAGATTAACAATGTAGAATGAGAAAACCAAACTTCCTGGAAATGAGAACAAGACTGTTCATATTACAAATTTTTTTTTGTTTTCAAATAAAATAATTCTCCCCTCCTTGGAGGGAATAAAAAGGGGATGATGCTTGAGTCAGTGTTGACTGTCTAGGATTACTAATACTGAATTTAACAGTTAATTTACAAATAAAATCTGATGAGTCTAAAGAGGTCAAATCATCTCATACACAAGGAGGAAGGAGGATTCTAAAGCTTGTTTATTGTTCTAATCCCAGTTATGAGTGTCTCAGATTAATTGAAAATTAATTCTGCTTTGTTTCTGCTATTGTTTACATAGCACTAAGAGAACATCAAACACTTTACAAATGCTGGAGGCTGACTTAATGAACTCAAATATGAATATATGACCTTTATGGGAGGGATGGAAGCTGAGCATTTTTTAATTACGTTCTCTGACTGGACCCAGGCTGTAACTTTTGCTAAGCTGAAGAACATTAGAGATACAAAAAAGCATGTTTTGTGCAGCACTGGCACCAGATGAAGGCTGGCAGATTCAGATCCACAAAAGCTTCCTGTTTCTAGGGAACAGATGATGTCTTCACCAGGAAAATGCTTAAATACCATCAATTCCTTGCATGTATCTTTGCTTTATTACAGCCATATAAACTCAGACAAATGTATCACTCAGATTACCGCATCAGATGGACTCTATTACAAAGAGTTAATTTACTGCACTCCTACAGGAGCATTATGAACCATCAGTCTGGGGACACTGTCAGGGCACTGCTGTATCAGGAGGCTGAGAGGAGCAGGTGACAAAACAGAAGGATGGGACCATCCACAGGGACCTTCAAGAAGTCTGTGCAAGCTTCAGAAGTGGGACCATGAGAATGTCATGAGGTTCAACAAGGCCAAGTGCAAGTGACTGCACCTGGGTCAGGGCAATCCCAGAATCATGAAAGTTTGGGAGAGATCTTCTGGATAATCAGGTCCCACCATCAGCCCAGCAGTACCAACATCACCCCAAAACCATGTCCCCAAGTGCCACATCCATGTCCATGGCCAGGCACGGGGGGGCAGGTTGTGAGTCACTTGGGCAAGTGGTCATTGCTTGTGGAGCATGCCAGGAAGAAAATGCTCATGTGAGCAGGATACACATGCAGGGCCGTGTTCTGAGTGTGCTGCTTGTGCCAATGGGATGTGCGTGTGCAGGGCACGGGGGCAAGCACAGCACTTGTGTGAGGGCAGGTGTGGCAGGGCACTGCTGGGAGTGATGGATGGAATGGAGGGGCTGGAATGTCCAGAGCTGCAGCTGGTGATGCCACCTGAGAGCCTCTGGGTAAGGACTGAGGGAGAAACAAATGAGGTGGCTGTCATTGTGGTGGCTGCTCTTGGCCACCCAGCCAGGATGACAACACCAATGGGCTATTCTTTAAGGAATCAAGGGATACCTCTAAATGAACCCCCCCTTGTCCTTGTGGGGGAATTCCCCTGGCTGGGTGTGAACTGGGAACAAAAGATCTGGGGGATAACTTGGTGCAGGGGCTCAGGGAGCTGACTTGGAGAGGTGCCCTCTGGGATTTTTTGCCTGTTCCCGGAGAGCCTCTCATGGGGGAAGTGGCCATTGGTGACTCCCTTGGCCACAGAGATGGTGCAGCTGCCGAATTTCCCATCTCCGGTGCCTCGCCCACTCCCATCTTGCTCCCGAGATGGACCAGGCACAGGCGAGCACGGATGGCAAACCAGCATCTTTTATTAATGTGTGCATGGCGAAGGTGTTGTCCCAAAACAGGTTCTTTGGCGCGGTGTGCAAGAAGCCACTCCAGACACAGAGTTGAGTTACTTTATATCTTTATTTCTTTCAGTTCTGCACAGGAAGGGGTGTGGGGTGGCAAATTCATCTGCAACTATCAGAAGTTTTCACTCTGTCTTCATTTTGGAAAACAAAGGCATTACTGTTCATTTGCAACAAGTTATAGGAATATGTTGTTAATTCAATATATAAAAAAATTATTATTATTAAAAACTATATATTTTCTAATATATATTGCATATAAGATAAATATATAACACATAATGTTATTTTAATGATTATTTAAATACTAATCTACTAATAAACACTAATAGAGTTAAAATACAGTATGTTATATAAAAACTAATTATTATATACTATACAACTAATATGGATATTGATCTAATATATAACTGGTATTCTATCTTCTATTGGGTAAAGGTTTCCCTTGCTTCTCAGGGGAATTAGTCCAAATGGTCAGTCTTTCTCTTCTTTGGAGCAGGTGAATTTCTTGGGTTGGTGGGCTGGGAGTCAGTGGCCGTGACATCCCTGTGTCGGAAAACTTTTCCCCAGCCCGAGCTGATTTCAGCACAGTTG
>VWZF01001537.1:773285-808037 GCA_013396755.1 Sclerurus mexicanus | reverse complement strand
ACAGCCCAAAAGCTTACCAGAAGTTGGATGCTCCTGGGCGGTCAGACAGGGAAGCTTCCTTAACCGTTAGTTCTACTGGCAATGGGCTAATTATAATTACTACTGCTTCCCAACCCAGCTCTTTGGCTTTTCTCAAATGATGATTATAACCATTCTTTCTCTTCATTTGTTATAATGAATATTTAGGTATAAATTTTCATAAGTGAACCCTGACACTGACAGCCGAAATAGAGCAGCTGCAAACTGCGTAATAGCCAGGTACCTAAGTACTTGTTTGCTCGCAGAAATTATCTACTTATTACCACTATTTTTATTTATCATATCCATCCAAAGCATGTAAGCAAGATCACAATTCCATAAGGCAAATCCTTACACATAACTCATTCAAAAGACTGTGTCTACTCAGCAGTAATATACAAAATAAACAAACAACTGAGACAGTAAATATGGCATATTTCTACAGCTAACCCAGGATGCTGTAGAAACAACAACTAACTCAAAACCTGAGTTGTAATTTTGAAGACCTAGCTCAGTGTGGCTCAGCCAGAAATCTTCATCTTGTCACGGTCTAGTCTAGCCAAAACCTGGTCAGTCACAAAACCTCTACTGCTACCTCTGGGTGGTTCCAAGGATAAAGCTGCCCCTGTAACTCTAGAGACTGCAATCAGGTGAGCTTGAGGACCACTAAAATGTTCCTCATTTACTAAGAGCAATTAGTGCATCCTAAGTAACTACTACTTGTAAACAAACTATATTTGTAAGACCAAAACATCACTTAGTAGAGAATTTCAGAGGTTCCCTTCAGAAATGACAAAAGCTTTTATCTGTGTGTTTTCTTGATGAAGGGAAGGAAAAATGGTGTATGGAAGGTGAGAGCCAGTAGTGAGGCTTTTGTAGATGTGGATATGTACGTATTTTTCTGCTCACTGATGTTAAAAGAGTAAGAGCTGGATTCTTTGCATGGGACAAAACAGTTTACCCTCAAACACCAGACAAGGAAGGAAGAAGGAAGGTCCTGGGACCTTCTCAGAAGAAGGAAAAAGCTGAGAAATGTCCCCCATGGCAGTCCTCTGACCCCACGGAACACATCATACTGTCAACACATCTGCAGCTGAGGGAATGCTTGCTTTGAGGTGAGCTGCATCTCCTGAACAACACCAAGGGAAGCAGGACTCCAGACGAAATCACACATGGAAAAGCTTTGAGGCCTTCATATCAACAAGCCCAGGCTCTAGCAGAGGTATGTACTACTCAAATATGCAACAGAGCTGCATTAGCAAGTTAGTGGCTGAGGAAGCAGAAAAGAGAAGCCGAAATCTAACCTGGGATGGGTGCATGACATGAGGAAATACCCTGAAAGGAAAGGCCACTTTTTACCAAATATACTCAAAGTGGAGTCTCTATTCAGACGGTGCGCAGATAAGGGTACAATTATTTAAGGGGTTTACCTTACCTTGCAGGAGTTTACTGGCAGACTTGCTGTACACATTATCTATCATTTATTTACTTTGCTATTTCACTAGCCACATTCATGCCGCAAAAAGTGTTGCGGTCTATGATGATCCTCTTACGGTTTTCATGCTCTGTATTGTATAGCAGCTTGGATCACAAAATAGAAACATGATAGTGGTACACCTGGGGGAAGAACCTACCACCCTGGAACTGCTCAGACGACAACAAGAGCAGACCCTCTCTGCTTGGTCTATGATGAGACAGAGGCAGTAGACCCACCCACTGACGCTTTCATGACAAGACTTTTAAATCTGGAGCAGCAATGGTAGGCTCTGCCTCAATCCTGTTCCTTACAGGTACACTCTGACAGTCTGAAACAGATGACAGGGGAGCTTCAGCTAGAGAAGGCCTCAGAAAACAGAGTGCTGAAGGCAAGAACCATGGAAAGGCACTGTAAGGCCATTAACTTGTTTTGATGTCCTCTGTCCTTGTTGCAGAACGGAGTCCAAGCTCCAGAACTGCAACAGTGCATTTGTACAGAAAAACAAGTTCAGCTTCCCTTGCTGGTGTATCAACCTGTCAGATTTCCTGACATGTAAGGTCATAAAGACATTTACACTGTCTACTTTGGGCACCTGACCTGGAGAAATTAAACTAGAGCTAGGCATCTCAGAGAGGTCTACCCAGGACAGGTAAGTGGTCAAAGCAAGTGGTCAGATTTCCCTAGGGCCTAATGCAGACAGTCTGAGGGTGCTGAAAATAATTCGCTCAACTAAAAGTAGCTGTATTTCTGCACCCAAATCATTACTTTTTATCAATAATATGAATATGATTAAAACCACCAATGCTAAATAAAACCTGAGGTCACAGCAATTTTGCCAAGGTTTGTAATATTCCCAGGGATCTGCAGGCATTAATACAGAGAAGACTCATTAATATGAAGATTAAGATTCAATATAAACGCTTTTCTAGTTCCTGGAAAGCACCCAAATTCCTCAAGGAACATGTTCTTAAGACAGAATCATAGCAACCTTAAGTGCCAAAGGACTTTCAGGCTGGCTACACAAAAGAAGTAACAGAAACACTTCCTACAGAAACTAGTTGAATTTGAAATGAAATGCTTTCCACACCCTGGAATGTGAATGTGAAAATAAACAGTGATGTTCTGGGCACTGAAATAAGGGAAGGAAGCAACTCACCCAGACCAAATCAGAGCAGTGGTTCTCTGACTGCATAAGTACAACCCAGAACAAAAGGACCCTGATCTCTCACTAAACACTGCAAGAAACTAGCGTAATACAAATAAATCATCTGTTGACAAATATTTGCAGCTTTAAGGCAAACTAAGCAACTGAATTCATTTAAAAAAAATATATGTGCATTTTATCTATCATAAAAGCAATGCTAATCCTTGTTGCACAAAACTTGGTGCATTTATATGTGGTACCTGTGCTATGTGGATCAGATAGTAATTGCAAAAGATTAGAAATGACACACAGAAGAAAAAGCAAAGTGGAAAAAAAAACCAGACAGAAGGGGAATAAGTAAAAGTGACTAGAAAAAAAATGAAATTTAGGGAAATGATAACCCCCACATTTCTCCTGTTTGAGGGAAAACCATCCAGCAAATAACTAGTGCCTAGACATACACTATCAGCAATATATCAAGTATTGGGGTGATCAGTCTTATAAAAATCTTATAGAAGATGGTGTAACTTGATCTGGAATGAGCAAAGCACTTGGATCAATTTTTTCATTTTCAGCTTGTGAGCAATGCCACTGAAGGCAAACTTTGTGTGACTTTAAGAGGTGTGCATTTCCTTGAACTCTTTGTTGGATAAGTACCACGGAGTTATATTGCTAAGTTCAAATACCTAAAGATCCTGATTCAGGTCTCAAAAATATTTTTAAACATTACTTTAAAGCCCTTGCCCTCAATTAAGAAAGAATTTATTTGCTTCTGGTTTCTTAAAGTCACGAAATGATCAGCAAAACCCTTACTTAAATCACTTGGCTCACATTTTCAGTTATTTTTTTCAGTTTAGAGGGCTCAAAACATTTAAAAAAGTCAATACAGAGATTCCTGTGTGGGTAGTCTTGCCTCCAGGAGCTGGTGTTAAAAAACAAACCAAAATGAGTATCCTAAGGCTCATAAAAACATGAGAATTGTTGATTTTGAATGTAATCTGCCCCTTGTTCATTTGAACCTACTGATGATTTTACTGACTAAGGTGGACCAAGATTACTGCCCTCTTGTTCTGGGGGATGTTCTTGCAATAGTGCAAGACCAAATTAAGAACTGCAGCAATGAAATGTTTACTCTATCTGGATGAAGAAAATCTGCTTTCCTTTCCCTATATCCCTCATACTCACTTTTGTCCCTACATTTTGCAGTCTTTGCATTTCATCCCACTTAACACATGACAACTTCTCTCTGTTATAAGCAGTTGCTTCAGTAGCCCTTAGAGCAGATCACTCTTCTGCTGGCTACAATGCACAGAGCTGAACGGGAGGAAATGAACTTCAGCTGGTGAAGCAGCTTCTGCTATAAACTTATGGGAACCAGTTCCTAAGATCCCCCTCTCTATCTGATTTAAAAGGCCTTCTGTAAAGATATCTATCTAAACATTTTTAAACAGATCTTTTCATTCATCCCTGAATTGAGAATAAAAGCAATCTGATAAAAAAATACATAGGCTATCTGCCAAAGCAGAAATAGTAACTCATTGGCCTTGAAATATAGTTCTTTTACTGGAAACATTACAAAGATGAGGACCATGGTCATCAGAAAAAAAAAAGAAAAGAAAGGCAAATTTTAACAGGCACTCTTCAGAATAGGTTTGGCTTTTCATACTTGATTATCAGTCCAAAAATCTAGAATTTCTCAGCTGCTAGCAGATGGGTGAAGGTCACCAAACAAGGACATAATAAAATTACGGCGATTTAGAAAATTAACAACAATATGAACTAATTTCTTTCCATAATACACTGCATTTTCCAGAGCTGTTATGCTTTAGCAAAGAGTCAGTAGAAAACCAAAACACACAAACAGCCAAAAACAAATTTCCTTTTAACTGCCAAGATTGATTATCTGCAAATAAACTTGGATATATTTTCCTTGTGTATTAAATTAATTAGTTGATAATGATATCCTACACTTATATAAAGCCTTTCAAAACTTCAAGTATTCAAAAGTGATGCAAGCTTTAGAAGGATTGGGGAGGGACCATGAATTTACAGCTAAAGTAGTTCAACTACATTCCCCATCAAATGAATCAGCACTTCTTCAGGAACTACCAGGAGAAGCCAGTATCCAAACTCACCAACCTAGCAGGCCTTCCTCTCCATAAAAAACTGCAGTACACGAATGCCTTGATTCCTCACTGCCAAAACATCCCTTCTTTGATTTCTGTTGAACAGCAAATGGAAACGCACACCTCAACATCCTCACAACTTAAGCTCCTATGTGAGGTTGACACAAGCAAACATCTCAAAAAAAAAAAAAAATCAGTTACTAAAGTCAGGATCATAAATCTTCATTTTGATATCTTCCTATATCCTCTTTACTATCATGTCAATTCTTCCCCCATTTTCAAAATGTAAAAGGATGTTTTAATTGCACTTCATACTAAAGTAATTAGGTAATTCTACTCTGTAAGAAAAATTGAAACAAAAACAGAGTGATGAAAAGCAAAGTTTCCCATCTTATTACCCACTCATGCATGCATATTGAAAGTCTTTTGTTCATAATGATTCATAATAACAAGTTTTTTTCACATAAAATAGCATGAAAAGAATGTCTGCTTTTAACGTTCCAAGTATGTAAAAAACACCCTCTGTCTTTGGTCTGCTTTTCTGTCCTTACCTTCTTTTTAGTAAACAAACCAATCTTCCAGTCTGACCTTATGGACTGTTTCCAGCTATTTGCTGTCCATTTTCAAATTACAACCACAATGATTCTGACCTTAGGGCTGACAAAATCTGTGGGAATTACTTCCATTGAGAAGGAAGAACATTTTTTTCTATCATTCTCAAAGGCTTCAGTTGTAAGGGTTTGGTTGAATAAAACAAAATAATCACTTTTTGGACAGAATTCAAATATTAACAAGATTAATTCAGAAGTAAGATTTCTACATTTTGGAGTAAATGGCAACAGTCTGGTAGAATGGAAGCAGCTATGTTACATTAGCTGTAGCAGGCATCACTACTGCTGTGGCAGCAACATGTCAATTTAATGGGCATTAAATTGACATGATGCAGACATTCAAAAATAAAGTTCAAGTACCCAGGCTGTGCTTGCATGGGATGTGCCCTTTAATAATCTGTTTATCAATGACAGATTGTCAAAGATGGGAATTAATAAAGGAAAGCTACTGCTGCAACTATACTGAGTTCAGGCCTGGGAGAGCTAACAAAGTCATCTTCTTCCTTTACCTATTCCCTGACAGTTGCATTTAACTGGCACATAGAAAGGACACTTATTTAAAGGAGAAGGAGGGAGCTTCTCACAGGGTTTGTGTGCCTGGGAATTGTCACAATATTAATATGGGTCAAATAAAAACTCAACTTGAGACCAAACATTACCTGCATCAAGGACCATAAAAAAGTCAGGTCAAAGAAAATGGTTTGCCAGAACTTCTCATGACAAAAATTAGAGTCTCAGAACACAAAGCTGCAAAATCCTGCTAAAACCAGTCAAACAGTTTAGTTTTTCTGAACTGCATTCTATATTCAATAGCAACAGAACTGGTTAAAATATTTTCCTTCGACACATTTAAAGTGGATATGGATTTTTGACCAAACTAAAGAAGAGTTTTTAACTTTTTTGCTTTTCAAGAATATCTTCTGATATTGTCAAAACTGTAATTTTTTTTATCCATTACTTACTCCTCCATTGCAATAATGGAGAAATTTCATGCTTATGACAATGGTTGGTTGCTATTAAAATAATTGCAGCAATGCAGAATCACCACTTTTAGATGTTATGGACTAGAAGGTGGGAAAAGCAAAATTCAGACTGCAGATATTTCATCTCATCACCATAGCACAGGAAAATAAGATCAAAGTGTGACAAGTGAAGCTCACTAGCAACTTTCGAGAGACCTAGAAGAATTTATTGCCATTTCTTATCGGGGAACATGTTGTATTTAACAAGAATTGGCAAAACCACTACCTTCTCCCCCCACAAATTTAGCAGGTAGCCATACAAAGCCAGAGAGCAGTCATGTTTACAATAAAGATGGCTTTTAACACAGCCTTTTTCTGACATGAACTGTACCTATCCACTATGCATTACTTACCAAGGGTAAAACAGGTATCAGCTCAGGAGAAAGACAGCTGTGCCCTCTCACTGTGATGGTTTTCACTTCTACCTTTCTAATCAACCAACTCCACAGTTGTCTGGGACAAAATAGGTGATGTTTCCATGAAGCTCAGTAAGCCAGGGGCATAGCAGCTCTTATAAACCAAACTTCATTAACTTCAATAGAGCCAAAGTGATTTTCATCAGCCAAGGAACTTGTCTGACCTGTATAGAATTGGCTACTGTGCACAATAAAAGCCCAAAGGCTGAAACACTCTGAAATCCAAGCATCTAGACATAGACAAGATGTGAATTTTTAGCTCCTTTCAAATTTGCAACAAATTTCCATGAACTTCAACATGGTAGAAACTTCCCTGGTGGCAGACAAGGGCTGATTCATTGACACCACTGCAGCAACACTGATTTATTCCAGCTCAGGTCCCATCCTTAAACTTACACAGTAGCAGAGCATATATTCATGACTTCATCCATTTTCATAGCATGGAGAAATGGAAGAAACAAAAGCAGCACAAAGATTTTATCACTTAAATCAAATTGTGGGTTGTTATTCTTTATATTTGTTTCATAGAATCATTCATTTCTTACCTCACAGACACAAGCAAGCTATTGTTCAACTTCAGTTCTCTCAGATTAGGTAGATGCACACCTATGAGAACAGAATAAAGAATCACCTTGCAGACCTGGGATTAGAATAAAGGAAATTCATGACAACTAAAAGTCGAAGCATCTAATTTTACATGCATTTCTTAGCTGTTTCTGCCAGATCTGCACTGGACTTCTTCTAAGAAAATCCATGAGATTATTTCACTCAAAAAATATTTCATCCTTTGCATTTTTTAAACATATACGTATTGTCTGCATGACTACCCAATTATAACTTTTGAACCCCTCTCTGACAGGGCACCTTTCCAGACAGACACCAACAGAAACTGGCTTAAGGAGCGTCTGTTTTCTTTGGTCTGGTTCCTCATCCTTACTGACTATTAACTGATACCCTGAAGAGGTAAGGGATACTTTATAGTACAGCACCTACTTAATGGAAAGTAGTGATGGACTTTACTGCGTACACAGCTAAGTAACACTTCTTCAGAATGTAACTTTGTGTCAAAAAACAAAACCATAATGTTCCATGTCACATTATCTGTTATAGTTCAGAGGTCCCCAAAACACTACTCCTATTTTGCTAAGCACTGCTTTCTTCTTTTAATTTTCTGGATATGATCAATTGTTTACTATTGAATGGTATAAGTTTCGTATCTATGAAAACCTTGGTATTCTGTTGTTATTACTTTAAATGGTGTTTTAGTTTTTTTTCTATCCTCGAGAGACATTTACCTTTTTGGTTGCTTCTAAAGGTATCTCTGAGCCAAAATCATACACCAAATCCCTCCAAGCTACAGAATAATTTGGATACAAGAGCAAGTCTCAGGAAACATTTGTTATTGACAATAGCAAACTTGAACCCAAGGCTGGTGAGCATCCTCCAGGATAACACGCAACCATGTAGAAGTAATACCAATTTCAGACAAACTGGATCATTGCTGAAACATTAAAAAGTGTTCTCAGCAAATACTTTTATGAGTCTTCTGAGTAAGCACTGTGTGGCAAGGGTAACTTACCAATGTCCAGAAAGGACATCATTCCTGCACTTTGCAAAGGATAAAAAGAAGAAGAAAAAAGGAAACAAACAGCTAAAAAAGAAATTAAGGGGGAAAAAAAAAGAAAAGGAATGGGATCTCCAAAGCAAACAAAGGAGGTTATGCTGTTCATTCCCCAAACAGAACAAGAGCCGTTATGGCAAAAACATTTTAATAAATCATGTTTTAGTAGAAGCATTATCTACATCTAATGCTATTTGGGAGTGATCATAACACACATATTGATCTTCATGCTACACTGCAAATATTTAACTTCACGCCTTTGCAAAGCTCTTTTGAAAAAAACCCAAAAAATTCAAAACACATTGCACAATTTTTTTTAGTCTTGTTTTTTTAATCATTTTCCATAATCATTGGAGTACAAATTATAACACACAATTCTCATTCTGCAGGGCATAATTTCTCCTATCAAGTAAGTTTTATACATTTATAACAAAATAATGTAGTCTTGGCAGAGGAGATATTAGGATCTCTGTAATTATTCACAGCAGTCATACCAGTAACTGGGCAAATACTTCCTCAGATACAAACCATGCACTAATGAAGTCCTCACAGAAAAAAAATCAAATCTAGATTAAAAAAATTGCTATCCTGTATCTGGTAAGGACAGAGAGATTAAATGATTTCCCCCAAAGTGTCAAAGGAAAGAATGAGAAGGGTGCAGTAGCCTCTCCAGTTCCAGCTCAGCAGCAGGGAATAGCCTTGCCATGGCTTCAGCTGGAGAGGTAAAAGGGTTACCAAGCAAAGGCTATTGCAAAGCATTACAAAGCAACTGTGTTTTAAGAACTAGTATTAATCAGAAGATTTGAATGAGGAGTCAAGCAGAGTAGCGCAAGAGACATGGAGAGACTTGCCCAAGAAAAGACTTTCCACTGAATGCATTTAGGAGTGATTCAGGAAAAAAACAACTATTAAAGGATTCAAAGAGGCAGAGTGATAGGCCGATGATACAATTTTCACATCTGGTTACTTCATTACTGTAACTTGATTCTTCATCTCAGATATTTTTTTCGTATTTTGTTTGGCACAATCTATCCCTGCAAACTTTTAGAGTGCTACGCTCTAATGTGTGGTTTACTAGACTGAAATAGAAGTATTTTGCGCACAGTCATGCGAAATTCTGCCAACAATACTCTGCAATGTATTTCTGCAAGTCTGCAGGTTCTTGTCTCCTTTAAGTTTCATATCGATATGTAATTGCTCTTTGGTGTTAAGAATTCATTGTACAATTGATTTTGCTGGGTTTTACAGCCCCAAATGCTTATATATGCATTAGAGCCTGGAATATTAAATTAAGAAGAGAAAATTGTAAAATGTAGGTGACAAAATAAGGTCTACCCAAATGTAACAATATGTTTCTAATTTTCTTAATTTTAACCTTCATGGCATCTTTTCTGAGAGCAAGGACAGAAATTATTCTTATACTAACCTAAAAATACTCTAAAATGTCAACAATATTAACTTCTAATACTAATTTTAGAAGCAAAGACAATATATTTCTTATCCTGAAACTGCCTTCATACTGCCTAATTTCACTTTTTTAAAAATGAGAATGGTACAGAAAAACACTGGTGATTGCAGGACGAGACTGAGAATTCAGAATGATGAACAATGTTATCTCATCTGTCTACGATTCCCTTTCACTAAATACCGTTTTTGTCATATGGCTCTCAAATTACTAACCACCAACAATGTACTAGTGTTAAACTATTCTACTATACTGACCCAGTGGAACAAAACTAAATGAAGAGCAGAAAGAAATCAAATCAATCTGCCATTAGCAAATTTGCAGATGACACCAAGTTGGGGGGGGAGTGTCGATCTGCTGGAAGGCAGGTGGGCTCTGCAGAGGGACCTGGCCAGACTGGAGAGCTGGGCTGATTCCAGTGGGATGAGGTTCAACAAGGCCAAGTGCCAGGTCCTGCACTTTGATCACAACAACCCCATGGAGCACTACAGGCTGGGGACAGAGTGGCTGGAGAGCAGCCAGGCAGAAAGGGACCTGGGAGTCTGGATTGACAGGACGCTGAAAATGAGACAGCTGCGTGCCCAGGTGGCCAAGTAGGCCAATGGCATCCTGGCCTGTCTCAGGAACAGTGTGGCAGCAGGTCCAGAGAAGTGATTCTTCCCCTGTACTCAGCGCTGGTAAGGCCGCACCTCGAGTGCTGTATCCACTTCTGGGTCTCTCAGTTCAGGAAGGATGTTGAGGTGCTGCAGTGGGTCCAGAGAAGGGCAACAAGGATGGTGAAGGGACTTGAACACAAGTTCTATGAGGAGAGGCTGAGGGAGCTGGGGTTGTTTAGCCTGGATAAGAGAAGGCTCAGGGGAGACCTTATCGATCTCTTACAACTCCCTGAAAGGAGGTTGTAGCCAGGTGAGGGTTGGTCTCTTCTCCCAGGCAACTATCAGTAAGACAAGAGGGCATGGTCTTAAGCTCTGCCAGGGGCGGTTTAGGTTAGATATTAGGAGGAAATTCTCTACAGAGAGGGTAATCAGGCATTGGAATGGGCTGCCCAGGGAAGTGGTAGATTCTCTGTCCCTTGAGGTTTTTAAGATGAGACTGGATGTGGCACTTAGTGCCATGGTCTAGTACCTGCAGGGGTAGATCAAGGGTTGGACTTGATGATCTCAGAGGCCTTTTCCAACCGGCTGATTCTATGGAAGTGTAAGGGAGGTGAATAAAAGCAATAAACACACCACAGCATTGCCTGAAGTGCTGCACTTCACAAGAAGGGCAGCAATGCAGATGTCTTTCTGAGCTGCCTGGGTACAGCAGGTGACATTCAGAAAACAGACTAGGAGTAAGGAGAAAATAGAATAATGCTGGGTTTATTGTATTCTATAAGCTACAACACATACTTATAACACTTGTTGTTTACATTAGGAAGTATTCTTCAGGTAGCATCATATATGTTGTTTTTCTACTCTTAACAAAAACCATCATGATTTGACTTCTTATGTTTTTCGAATATGGACTAATAAAAAGCTCACAAAAGAAATTACTGATAAGCACTTGCACTGGTATCAGGTAATCTTCATGATTTGTTGACCCTACAGTACAAAACAGGCATGTGAAAACAGGCTGTACTCTTCTAGCAAGAGCAACCTGATTGTAAATTAAACAGTCTACTTAATTCACTTGAGATGTTTTTGATCAAGTAAGATACATCACTTTGATGTTTCCCCTGTACTCAGCGCTAATGCTGCTTTCTAATTCTTCTAAGTGCTGCTTTTTTTTTTCACATTTCTGGGGTGAACTGGGCAATGCAACTGGAGATAAGACCACAGCACTTGCACGCAAACCCAAGCTAGCTACAGTTGAGCTATTACCATGCTGTCCCAGCACATACTTGTGACTCATGGAGACCCTGCTCAGGCCCTGCTGCAGCAGGTTGTCCAAGCCCTGCTCAGCAAGGTTTGTCAGTTCTAGCTAAACCAAGACGAGCACAGGCCAGACAGGCACCTCCAGCCTCCACACTGGCTTCCTGACCGTGCAGGCACCTGCTGTTGTGACACTGGCTATGGACAAACATCTCTCAGGTCTGCACCAGGAATGCCAACAAATAGGGCAAGAGGAAAGAGAGACAATGACCCTGTGTGAAAATGAGCGCACGCCTACTTCCACACCCTTAACGGAGCTTTTCCTTGATGAAATGTGTGCAATGGAAGAGGCAATCTCCAGACACGTAATCATCTTAGCCTGGCCAACAGCAGGCAACAATTTAATAAGTACCAGCGAACAGCACTGTGGGTAACTTGATTTGTAGCTACTGAAATTACTTAGAAATAAGAGGACTATGTAATGTCTTAAATTACTCTATCCCGCCATTATTTTCAGCATGAATTTCTGTGAGCTGGTCATGAATGCAATTTCATATCTCTCAGTGATCAAAACTGAAGGGATGAGCTAATGAAAAGGAAATAGTCCCTCTGTTTGAGCATGAACTGAAGTCTACATGCAGCTGAAGAGCACAGAAATCAGCTCCAAGATCTGCAAAGCTGGATACAAGACTTGCCAGAGTATTCAGTGTTTTCCCTGTCACTCAGAAGACACACTGAAAACAGCTAGACATTTTAACAATTACCCCAAGCTCAATATTCACAAATACTCACATTAAAGCTCTGGCATGAAACTTTCCCTTAATTTTAAAACCGATCACATGAAAATATTTCAATATTAGTCTTTTCATGTTTTAGTCCACACTGTGTCCCTGTGAAAAGAAAGTGTTCCTCCCCACCATGTCACACCATTGTGTAGAGGCAGACCTGACAAACGGGACAAGGTTAACAGGATGGTGCTTTAAAGTTTAGCACATCCCAAAGTGGAATGGTCTCAAGAAAAACATCAAGGAACAACTTTTAAATCACTCTGGAAATCTTTAGGCCCCCAGTGTTTGTGTTACATAGGCTGTGACATAGGTTATGAATTTTGAAATGTTCCTCAAGTGAAAACTGTGATGTAAATTTGGGAGTTGAGCAAGGGCCAAATCTTGGTGCAAACAAGTGGGATATAAACAAGATGGAAATGGTTTGCAATATGGGAATAGTGCTCTATATTCTGTAAAAGTTGCAAAACCTTTACCATGGGGAGAAGAAAGGGATTTATCCCAGCAGGAGACAGGAAAGGGAAGAGACAGTGAAAAAGGTGCAACATCTTGCTAGCTTGTCACAGCTAATGTAAAATGGCATAGGAATGGGAGCACTGCTTTTGAGCACTGTAGAAATGGCATAATGAGATTTTCTTATCAACGGGAGGAAACATGACTGAATAGATTATGATCTCTGAAACAAACAGATGTAATTTACCTTATCAAGTGCCTATCAGAAAGAGACCTATTCATGAAATAAACAGAATAACCAATACGAAGGGGCTATATAATTCAAGACAAAAGCTCCCTTCACTGTAGTTGCTCAACCATTCTTGACAAATGGACATAAAAGACCTACTACAGCTAATCAGGTGTTACATTTCAGTCATTTGCATATGAAAAATTAACTGCTTGGCTGAAAATACCAGCACACACTTTTGTGGACACGATTCCTTTTAGCACAGAAAATATTACCCTGCAGTAGTTACCCAGCTTCAATGTAGCAGCAGATGGACTTGGTAGGAATCCACAAGACAGAAAATGACTTGCAGTACTGAAAAAAAACTGAAGGCTTTATATCGTCAGTGTTAACTCTGCTACAGAGGGAATTCCTTTGGTATTTCTTACTTTGCTGGTGCAATGATGATGACATAGAAATGAATCACAAGCATTAGGGCTGTTTGTGGCTCATCAAAATGACATCTACAGGACCTTTCTCCAGCACATTTTCCAGCACAGCTCAATGAGGCAGTACAGGATGCAAAGACAGGCTGCTGGCAGCAGGAGCCACCTGATACCACTGTCAATTTCTCAGTCAACAGGGAAATCTTACAGTGGAGGGAAACTCACCTTTGGCTACTGCTTTGCTAGAGACAAGGTAATCAGTAGGGCCTAGAAACATATAATGCAAGAAGAATTTGTTCAAACTAATCTACTTTAGACAGAAGTTCTGTCACTCATCCCATTGCCATAGTTTTCAGTCCTATTTAGAGCCTCACACAAGAAAACTGAAATCAAGGAGTTTGAGGTACCAGGGGGATCACTTTCAAGAACTCTTGAGCAGGACAATACTTTACAATGGCTGTTGGTCACTGAGTCCCCAGCCCAAGACATGACAAAGGAAAACTTGAGATGGTGAGCAGAAAACAGTGTTTTCTTACCAAAGTTTCCCAAGCTGATCTCTCTTGTATCTACTCGCATCTCTAGGGCCTTCACTCGCTGCAGATCATCTACCCCTGTCAAAACTTTCTGTAAAGATAAGCAGAAATATACTTGTACTCTCATGCAATAAACCAGATGTCACAGCAGCAAAAAGCTGTAAAAAGGCTTTCAACCAGTGTATTGTCAACACATACTTCAGGTCAATATGACTAGATGTGCAATCACGTTGAAATAAATTAAATATTCAAAGATCTTTCTTTCTTGTAGCTCCAAAATATTCTAGTCTCCCATAACTTATACATTGCTTAAAGAGTCAAGGCTGAGGGTTACATTCAAACTGCAAATCAACAACACACCTACATGCCAATTAGCTTCATTTAAACAGTATGTCCATACTTTTAGATCTGCACAAGTCTTGCACTAATCCTCAGCAAATAGAAAGTGTTATCCTTTAGCACCACCTGCAATCAAAAAGGCACTAGGCAGTAAAATTCAACAAAACACACTGCTTTGTCTTTAAAACCTCAAACAACGAAAAGAAAACATGATTTTAGTTCAAGCAGCTCACTTTTCTGAAAGAAGACAACACTAGTTACAAGAATTACAAATTCCTTTGAAAATATCTAGGCAATACAAATAGATACCTTCATTATTTTTACAAACTCTTAGAAGTTGAATCAACTATTGCATTAAGCAAGGATGAGTGTGTGAATGCAGACTCTTTCCTAACTTATCACAGGACCTTTCTTAATACCCTAGAGTCTGTGTTGATAGACCCGTACTTTTTGCCTTGGCAGAAGTAAGCAGGAGGAACAAAACAAGCAGAAGCTATACAGAGAGGAAAGAGGGAAGCCCTTGGACTGCCAGTGAAAACTACAGTAAGGCTGTGAAATCCTAAGATGCCAGGCTGCAATTCCACAAGCAATCTCACATTACCACTGTTCTCATCTCCTATTTCTTCCTGCTATGATCCAGCTTCTCTCTCCTCAGTTTTTGTGCCTTTACTTAGGAGGAAGGCAGGAAGTCATTCAACAACCTCTATGTACAAGAGACAAATTTTCTTACTATTAAAAAGTTACAACATTCTTTAGTTTTTTTCTAATGATTCATTAGAAGGGAATGTGTAGAATCACCTCTGCTTATGGGTTTTGTGAAGAAAAATAACCACAAGACTATCCAATTCATTTTGCAGGGGAAAATATGTGGTTGCGATACTCCTGCTCATTAAGTAACATTTTTATTGTGCACAAGTGGTTGCAACTTCACTCATTCTGATGGTTCCACATTCTCTTACAAAGGACCAAACACACCCTGACTGTAACTGAGATGACAGTTTAAAAGAACATGGTGAACATGGTTTCCAGAAAAAGCTGAGCCTTCCTCCTTGAAAAACTGTCTCTCTTTATAAGCTCTTAACTTGTTTTTCTTAGAAACAGAATTATCCAATATCTCCAACTGCTTTTGAACTATCTTTAAAACACTATGTTTAAAATTATTTTTAATCTTATTTTTGAAACTGTGATTTTAGGCCAGCTGAACATAAGAAAGCTTCCAGACTTTCCTACCTCCCCACTAGAGTATGTGAAATAATGGTCTAAGGTGAAAACCTGGGAGTTCCCAACGGCATCCAGAAATTTACTTCCTATTCCCAGATGCAGCCACCACAAAGTGTGTTTTGCTCCTGCAAAGGTAGCAAGCTTACCAACGACGGGCTGCTTTCTCCCTCCAAGTGAACACAAGATCTCTCACTGCAAGACACATTTTGCAGTAACCCTTTTCAGCAGATGACTCTGTCTGTCACATAGCATGAGATTATGTGTGAAACAAGAGCTAGCTGATGTCCTGGCACACAACCATGCACTTGGAGCACTGGATTGAGATGTAAGTTTATTATCATTAAAGGAACCTGCTTCAGAAAAATACTTCCCTGTTTTCTATCAAAACAGTCTTAAGAGCCTACATGAGAACAGGGAGAAGTCTCAGAGCAAGTAATAAGCTTAGGGTCATACACTTTGTCAGTAGAATAGGAAAAGGTCCTGACACCATAAGGAGTTTTTGTTCCTTTTTTGTCCTTTTCTCCTTTGCTGTCTGCAACTTCCCTGCATGCTGTCCTTCCTCCTGCTGTATTCCAGACAGCCTCCCTTCACAGTTCTTCTCCCTGTTCTTCTCTTTCAAAATCCAAGCATAGAGGCTGCATAAAGTTATATTCGCTCCTTTTTTAGGGTTCCCTATTCCTTTTTCCCTTACCAGGGATTACCAGTGTGATTCTTTGCCCTTCTTTTCCTATTCCAGATCCACCATCTTTACTTTTTTTTCATTGTCTGAGAGATGAGCTGCTTAGTGCATCTATATTTTTGTAGTGCAACAGGCAGAACTGTGGCTCGGGTGCTGGAAAGGGTTATTGTCTGTCACCACCAGTTCTTTGAACTATAGATAGTTGCTTTGAAGCATGTGCTGACCAGATGCAACAAACTCCATGTATTCCTGGTGCCCACCTTCCTGTTCTGTATTTCCAAGTGTCTGTGAAAATCACTGCCCTTCCATTTGCTGATGCCAAGGAGATGCTTGGAGAGCTTGAAACCAATTTTCTGGGGGATGCAAAAGTTAGTGCAGTACGTGAAGGAAATGAGAAATGCTCTCGGGTGGAGGATATGAGCTCATTGAAAAGCACTAGAAGTACAGAGACCCCAGCTGCAAGCTGGTCAGCAAGCAAAGGGCCAAAGTGGCAGTTCAAGAGAAGGTTAGTGGTGAATGGCCCCTGTGGAAGATAGTTAGGATATTACTACTCCCCAGAGACCAGTCTTGGCATACTGGTGCAGCTGCAAGTGTGATGTTTCATGTCATAACTAAAATTCTGACACCAAGAACAGGAGAGACTGAGAGAAGGATGTGGAAACATTTAAACAAAGGTGACACATATTTAGCAGCATCTTCTTTTTATGTTGTTATTTAATGTCAAAGCATGTGAACCTTCATTAAAATTTGAAAGGAGGAAAAATTTAGGAAGAATTTTGCTGGTATTTAGTAGCCAAAAAAAAAAAATTATGACCAAACACACTGAAGGGTCATTAGCTTGGACAGATAGATGTCTGGCACCATGTGAATAGAAGTGATGCTACAGTGCTCTCTGTCTTTTCATTCCCAGGGCCGTTCCAGGTCTAGGACAGGCTCCTACGCTAATTCAGAGGTGTCCCACTGTGGCTTCAGGTAATGGACTGCCGGCTCACAGCTCAATGGGCTGTTCTGACAGCCAGGGACAGAACGTCCCCGCTTGTGCCCCAGGAGGGCTTACAGACATGAAGGTGCTGTACCATCCAGGTATTTCTTTGGCTGTTCACGGCTGTACGGCTCAGATGAAGAGGTTAGCTAGGTGCTATAAAAGAGACTTTCTTGGCTTGTACGAAAAGTGTAGATGAGGGCAGTAATCATGAAATTTAAGTAGCGATGGATGCATCAGTAAAGATGATCTAAAAGAACTCTGAATATACCTTGGAAAAACCTAAGTATAAATCCAGGCTAATTATTGCTATATAGAGAGGATTTTGCTTGCCAGCTATCTGCAGCCCAGCAACATAGGTATCAGTTAGACAGAGAAGAAGGCTGTTTGCTGAAGAATCAAAGAGCAAAATCTGCTGGCACACGTTGTTTAAGAAGGTGGCCTGATAGCTTGATTCTGAGCAGTAAGTGTTACACTCCACTGTAAATTTGTTTATTTGAAAGGATACATTTCCACGGTGAAGCACTGCACAATTCTTTGAAGATGAATACACAATAAGTAAAACAAAGACAAATAAAGCTCACTTTACATTTTTTCACCTTCTTCAAAATAAGAGTAAAACTATTCTCTCTGATACTAAGCAAAAGCTATTGGTAAATAATTCAGTCACTATTTTAAGAAGCAACTGCATGATGGCTCACAAACCATTCCCACCATGCAAAATGTCTGGCCAATATCTAACTGGAGAGCATGCACTAGTTTGGAAAGCTTTTCCTCTGACTGACAAGAAAAGCCAGTAAGTATTCTGTATAAATTTCAAGTGAGAAATACTGCTGCGTTACAGAGCTTCCCAACCAGCAGAACAGTCACCTGGGATGCTGGGAAGTCCCACTTGCAACTAGCTGTAAATTCCTTAATTGGCAAATAGTATTTGTTCAATTAAAACAGGCATATACAACTATGCCTTCTCTCTTCCCTAGATTTTTCACATAGTCTAAGGAAAGTGGGTATGTAGCTGAGGAGCATGTTGCATGCAGCTGTCAGAAAAATATTTCCAGCTGTGCATTTATTTTGCTGATCCTGGTTAATTTGGCTAAGACAGGAATTCCTGAGTGGTGAGCTCGTTTTCAATTAATACTACACCTGTATGCAAATATTAGATTCATGTCCATTCATGTGTTCGTTGCCTTTTTTTTTTTCAAATTCTCAACTCAAATATAATCTCTTCCTCTCAAAAAAAAAAAAAAAAAGAAAAAAGAGAAAAAGAAAAAGAAAAGAATCTTGCCAAAAGTATGACAAAATATTTCTTCTAGGAACAAAACCACTAGAACAGGCCTTAAGTGATTCTAAGTCAAGGGATTTTCAATGAAAGGGAGCAGAACTTCTCTGTAGTCTCATATGCAAACTTCCTTTCAAAATGGCTAGCTAAATGCTGCAGATGCCCATAATTACAATATATAGCTGTATTTCACTACTTTCTTCATATACATTACAATACATTCTTCTCTCAGCTCAGATGAAGAGGTTAGCTAGGTGCTATGAAAGAGACTTTCTTGGCTTGTATGAAAAGTGTAGATGAGGGCAGTAATCATGAAATTTAAGTGGCGATGGATGCATCAGTAAAGATATCTTTATTCTCGCTTCAAAGCCTCCAAGTCATGCCAGCAGATCCAGATGGATAGGCTCTTGCCTAGTCTTGCCACCTATAGTTCAGCTCCCCACTGACTCTTGCTGGGGATTCACAGTACTGACACCTTTTTTAAACCTGTATTAAGCCTAATGCTGCAAGTTGCTGGGAGATCTCCTAACTATTGCAAACTTCAAAGGGCATGTGGAGCACCAGAAATTACATGTGAGGTTTACTGATCTATCAGAAACAGCCTTCATCTTTTCTGTAGGAGGAGAAAAACTCCGTTTTAACTATTTGCTGAATTAACATGCAGGTCATGAGTGGACAGGATAATAGACATTCTTACATGAATTTCTGCTTAGATTTGTTTTAATGATTTACTTTCCTTCACACAGATATAAAAGAGTCATACTCCAATATTAATCGGTTTTCCTATTTAGCAATTAGATGCACAGTAAGTAGCTACAATCAGTGTTGTGTCACTGACCACACAAAACTCAGGACCGTACTCTGCCATTTTAGGTTAGCTAAGCAGCTCTGACCATAAGCAAATGAAAAGCTGGTGGGTTTTTCTTTTCATATAAAAGCATGCATATGTGTGTGTATACATATAAAGATTCCTGATGTGAAAATTTGAATGTAAAATATCAGACGCCCAAGTAGCAGAATGAATGCTAATACAACAGATGAACACTAATATAAACACTACAGGCCTTCACTGTAATAAAGGTATCAGTGTTAAGATAAGAACATATAGAAGGAAAGCTCAAACTAAATGAGGTTTTGTAAAGTTTTTTTGCAGTTCACAGTCTTACTTTTACTATGTGCAACCTTGACTAATCTGATCTAACTTTGAAACTAGCTGTGCTTTGAGCAGAAGATCGAACTAGAACACCTTCAGAGGACCCCTCAAACTTTTAAAAAAAATATTGTACATGTCTAATGAAGGATTCAGCAGACCCAAATTCAGTCAGTTACTGCAATCTCCTTGACTCTAATTTATCAATATTTTGCACTTTCTTGATCTCCATTTTTTTCTCAAATCCTTACAGCTTACAACTGAGAGGAAAACTTTCTGCAAAAGGAAGAAGGAAAAGATCGAGCCATTTCAGCAAGAATCCAATCTGTTGTTCCAGGACCCTCCAGCATTTTCTTTTCCCCATGAGGATGAGTGCATACCATATGAAATACACCCTAACCTCCTGAGCAACAAAACTAAACACCACTTCCGAACATGTGTTCCTAAGTTTAGAAAACATGATTAGTTGGAGCAGGATCAATAAATAGCAAAATTAGAGAACACTTCCTTTCTTCTCTCAAGATCACACACAAACATGATTGTTTTTAATAATGTGACAATATTTGGAAGATGATTTGACCTTGTAAAATGAGTTTCTTCTGAGAAGTGGAATGCTTTTTGTGGAAGTCAGGAAAAGATCCTTTGCAAACAGTGGGGCGAGGATGGGGGCTAAAAAAGCAAAATAAAAATGTGATTCAAGACAGGTGGTGCACTTAATTTCAGTTTTTCCACATTTAATGAAAAATCTGTGCCATAACCCTAAGAGAGTTAAAAATTAATTGCCAATATTAGCCAGTTTTCAGAATGAAGTCAGAATTTGCTCACTCTGGTATTCTACAATATCTGACAACAACACGTAAGCACAAGGACAGGCAGAGGAGGGAGCTGGAAATATTCACACAGCAGGTACAAATGAAAAAGCAAGAATGCCTATTCATATAGCAGATTGAAGAGTACAAGAGAAAATTGACATTGATACCAGCAGAAAGAATAAAAAGGACATCTAATGATACCAACCCTTGCATGAAAAGCTTTTGACCTGCAGGTTGGATGAAGAACATTCAAATGTAAGAGTGTTACATGATAGTGCAGCAAGAGAGCTGGCAGCAAGCAGAAACTAGATGATGTGATTAACATAACAGCGATATGGAATCATGCAAGATTTAAAGTGAACATTACGCTGAAACAAGGCCACAGAAGACCAAACTCTGCAGTGAATGAACATAAGGTCTAAGTGAAGGAGAGGAGAAGAAAAGGATGGGCAAAGGTGCCATGGTTTTCTAGAAGTTCTACATGGTCTAAGAAGGCACAAAGGAAAGGAAAAAAAAAAGAATTAATCTAAGCTAAACTTTCCTTTCTTTGGAGGAAAACAATGCAGTAACTGGATAAAAAAGTGAAGGGATACAAGTATCACAACTTTTAGAGAGAGTTCTAAAGAACAATGACTGGTAATTGAGACTGCTAATGTTTTCATCACAAAATAGATAGCCATTCCCCTGGAAAAAAGTGCAAATGAGCCAAATGTGCAGGTAGAAATGAGGTTGCAGATTGTAAGTCAAGGTGCCTAATCTTGACAGATTCTGCACAGTTAGACCGTCCAGCCTCCCCAAACACAAACGGAGCTGGTTCAAGAGAGAACATTGCAAGAGCAAGGAGTAGAGTGAGTATATATCTCAGTACAAATACTTTCCTCAGGAACCTCCATCAGGTGTCCAAATATCTGCCTGCACACCACTGCAGAACCAGGGTTCTGATTTGAATGTAAAATAATTTTACTTTCATGAGCATGTATTTTAAAAGTCTGTTAATTTCCTTCTCAGAGCACTTCAGTGAATACAATCAATAACTCCTAAAATATTCACAAAATAAGACAATCAGGGAGACATTGCAACTGTATTGATTTAAGCAAAAAACCCTTTCAAACTATTTGATTGTCAGTGGCATGTGGTTCTATAAAAAACATGCATATGAAAACTTGTCTCATTAAATGTTTGAACATTCTGAACATCTGAAAATCCTGAAGAAGCAAATTTATGGAAGCAGTGGTTTCCATTTGATCAACATAAAGGTCAAAGAATAGATAGATTGGATATGTTATTAAAACAAGCTATAAACACTGTAAAGGTTTCCTTGACAATGTCATGTAATTTTTCCTCTGAGCAGGAAGTATCCCAGCTATGCCAACACAAATGTCGGGTTCCAGGACAGGAAATAACTATCCAGAAAAAGTTAGCAGGAGAAAATCTTTGAAACTTTGAAATGGGATTCCTTACAAATGTTAAAACACACAATTTTAAAAAGGGAAGACTCTAGTATTTAACTTATCTGCATTTAAAAAATTACAAAATAATGAACAGTAACTTCATTGGATGTGGGTAACATTGCCTTACAATTTACTGCAAACTAAAGCAGCAGAGCTTCAAAAAGAGAACTACATGCCAATGAAAGAACTTTCTAAGGGTTCCATTCAGAGTTTTTTGAATCAGAGGGCAGCTGTTTTGCTTACATTAATGGGCTTTGGTTCACACCTAACAATACAGACTGATCTGAGAGGTTCCCATTGGTTTTATACAGGGTATACATTTTTCTCCAGAGCGCTTAAAACATACACTGCAAAAAGTGATTTTTGCATATTCAACTATTTTATAAACATTAAAAGATTTAGCTACTAAGGGAACAACAGTTCTGAGAGTAATTTGCTGTCTAATCTATAGCACATGGTCAAAATGGTGACAGGTATGTAGTTAGGGAGTGGCGTAAACCTGCAGCTGGAGTATGCTCCCTGCAGAAACGCATGTCTCTCCACTGGTGCAGTGGATACAGAGAGGATTACGGACACTGTGATCACCACCCTGCCTACGGGGAGCGTACAGCAAAATATATGCAGGTATTCCCCCAGAGGAACGGCAAAGCAGTGGAAAGGATTGAAAACATTTATTTCAGAGGCAAGGACGCTGAAAACTTAGATCTGAACTAGCGCTGTATGGCAGCACTGGCCTCAGAGCAAAGGCAAGGCTTTTGTTCGTTCCTCGGGCTTTATCATCCCTTCCCCACCTCGGCTCCCCTGTTGGCTGCCAAGGCCTTGCAGCACATCTGCGAGCATTATCTCGCCTGTGCCCATGGAGCAACCTTCGGTGGAATGCATGTGGAGAAACATCCCAAACTGCGTCTGGGAAAGATGCCTCATTCCAGGCAGAAAAGCTTCCTTGGTGAAAAATAACTGCCTTCTTGGTAGCAATATCTTCTGGAAAAGAGGTATTTATCCATACAGGGAGCATCTGAACCACAGCCTTGGCAGCCTTATCTGTGTTTTCATGAATTCTACCAGCAGAAGAGCTACTCTTCTGTAGTTCTGCAACACAAAAAGCTTCTCCCCTTAACTTCCACCCTTAGCTGTCCCTTCCTTTAGCAGGGAAAACTGATGTTATTTTCTCAGCTCCTACACCTCCTCCAGGATTTCACCCTTAATTAGTCCTGAGCAAATGCAACACAATATGCAACCAAGTATTCTTTCATGACTATTTCCCAAAGTGAATTCTTTCATGAAGATTTCAGTACGTGACTCTCTTTCAACAGGCTGCACACTAAAATCATTTCCTCCAGACAAAAAGGAACATGGCTTTCAAATATGCTTTGAAATTCCACACACTTTGATATACACACAAAGTACTTTTAGCATTTGCAGAATATTTTAATTGGCTTCTTAGCAGGACAGAGGATTTCACTAATTCAGGAAAAAATAGTTGTGCTTTTAAATTTACATTTCCAATCTCTAGAACAAAGTTAATGTAATTTTTTTTTCTAATGCTAAGATTCAAGGTACTTCAGATGGCATTAATAAGATCTGTGTAGATTATAGTCATGCTACCTGTACTTTTCTTCATGCTGCTTCAAGAAACCTAGCAATAAACACAGCCGCATTCATGCTGGGAATACATTTGAAATGAAACAAGGTGAAAGGAGGACAAAAACTGATACGCTTTCATAAGACAGAACCTACTTCATGAACAAGTCTAAATGTCAGATAGACAACAATCCCCAATCAGCACAATAGCACATGGAAGGTTAATGCAGCTCTGTATATGCCAGTTTGCCTCTTCCACTTCATTAAAAAGTTGGATGCCTACTTACCAGTTTCCTGGGGGAAAGATGTTCTTCCACAAGCAGCTCTCCATCATCTTTAATCAGCGGACTGGGATTGAGGTTGCCTTGCCAATTCAATTCAGTCTCCCGGACTGCAGATGAGTCTGGATGAGAAACTCTGTCAGGATTCCACTTCAGGTCCATCTCAACATTCTTTGAACAAAAGGATAACAAACAGTCTGATTTTTTTACCCATATTTATTATTTTCCCTTCAGCACAATCTATTTTGGTTCCCATCACAAGACAGCAAATGCCTGTGAAGATACAGGTTTCTCTAATCAGAAAGAACCCAAAGCAATCCATCATATAACCCATGTTCTTCCTTTTCTTCACCCTCAAGAGCTATCTGAGTCCCACACCTCATTCAGTTTTGAGTGTAAGCTTTTACAGGAAACTGTTTTTTGCAGTTATACAAAAAGCCAGGCATACCTATAGATCTCGACAAAGACAACAGATGAGAACAAACAACTCAGGACACTAGTTCTTTCCAGTCTTCTCACTACTCCACTCACCCTTCTCCAGTAGCAATGAACTTCCCGTCCACATGGGCCTCCTACCTACCCATACCCTGCTGAGAAACATGAACAGCACTCAGCAAAACTCTGGACTCCAGACTGCAAGTACCAGTACCAAGGCACATGACCACTTCTCTTCAGCATTTTTGGCTCTGCCTGCAGGTAGCATGGACAGAAACCGTCTGTATTTGCTATCCTAAATTAAATGCACTTACACTGTTATTGACTCTAGGTCAGGCAGGCTATGGCTACTGACTTCTAGTTTTGAAGACAGTGTTGGAGAAAATAAATTTAAAATACACTTTAAACAACACTGCGTATGCTTCAAGTGAGGAGTGAAATCCAAAGTCTGAAGAAGTAGCACTTCAAACATGTTCATTCTTCAATTCCCAAAGCTATTACTTTCACGGAAATATTAACAATTAACTTTGAAATATGAGAGTCAGCATATGTACACTTGTTAGAGGCAAAAAGCAATCGGCTGTTCCCGAATGGTACAAGCATTACTATGATTTATACAGCTATTTACTATTACTTGGCAGCAAGGAAGTATCACAGCTGGAAACACTGCTGTAACAACAAAAGGCTAGACTAGAGAAAAGTTGTCTTGCTCTGCTAAAGGGACACCTGCAGTTTTGTTCTGTTCTCCACTGCGAAGCAATACTTAGTGCTGGAAAAGTAATTAAATGATCAAGCTAATCATAACTGGCTGACAAAGCTTCTGTGGTGGCCAAGATGTGAGAATTACCACCTTCCTTCCCCCTCCTACTAATAAATAGTTAAACACAGGAGTAATTTCTGTTAGGACAAATAGAAGCTCTGACTGCTCAGCTAGTCACCTCTGCTTGAGAGGACTGTCTCATTAGTAGGTGAGAGAGGTTTAGATCAAAGAGACTTCTTGCTCTTACTACTCATGTCCAGTCAAAATTCCTCGCTTGCACAAGAAAAAGAAATTGAAAGGACTCAGTACTGTCAGCAAAAACAGTAGCCCTCACTCAGAGAAACACACCAACAAAAAATTACGGATCGACCAAACCTCTCTCTGCCGAATCTTCTAGATTAGGAAGGGAGGAACCAAACCTTCAGATTCTTAAGTGCTCTTTTCATACATTCATCAGGGGAGAGGAAACCCACTGAAAGCAAAAACTCTATTTTCAGATCACTGCACGTACCTGGCAAGCACTCCTACAGGAGAAGCTGACTTCTGAAATGTACTACATCTAAACCACAGCAATATTCAACTCTTAAAAAACATATTCAAGAACAAATTCTTCAGAGACACGTAACTCCTTTCAATCTTTCTTACTGGCTTATAAAGAGCCACCGTAAGTGAATTGAGCAGTGATATTTGCAGCTTCTAAAACTTTAGCATGGCTATAGGAATATAAGGACAACTTCCATATTTTCATACTTCACATAGTCATCATCATCATGGCTAGGCTTCGCAAACGAAGATTTAGGATTACATACAGTAGGAGGGACCTCAAAAACCTTATGTGTCTTACATATTGGAAGAAGAGTTACAACCCATAAATTTCTATTACCTGTTTCTTTTTCCAAAGAATTCTAGAATTTCTCCAATTTTTTTCCTCTATTTTCTTCAGAGCATGTTAGTACGACTTAGCAAAGAATTGTAAAGGTCACCAGTTGTCCAAGGAAATTAAAGAATCTTCTGTGACAGGAAGATCTTCTGGTGTTGTCCTTTTTTTCCTAAAAAGGAATTGTTTTGGTCAATAACTGACTTGGAATAGAGTATGTGTCATATAAATTCTGGAATGCTTTGCCAATTGCACAAGACTTGGGTTGGATTGTGTGCAAGTACTGGTGGTTCTTTCTAATTCAAGTGAGGATTGTTATTATCCAGAGATAATCTTGCATGTTTCCAGAGCCAAGTGGAGCAATAGTCAGAGAACACTGATGTAACATTGTGAGTGCAAAACATAATGAGATAGTAAGATCATGTAGATTGGGGCTGCAAAGAGTTAATACACTTGCATAAAACAAATGACCCTTCTCCCTCTGTTGGTCCATCACTAATACATTTCAGAATATCCTCAAATCTTCGAAATGTGTTGATACAGCACTTAATTTAGGCTTGCAAGGGAGATCAATTTGGGGCTTAATCCAAAGTAACACTTCGTTTTATACTTCCTGTTATTGATCTGCGCTTGTAATTACTGTAACAGTGGATTAGCAGGAAGAAAAGTATTTTCATTACAAATTGTCTAGGATCAAGTTGAATTATTGTCAGCAAGGAAAACTCTTTTTCTAAATGTTTCAATCACTTCAACACTTTCTCCAGAGAAGAAAGAATCTTCTCTTGAACATGGATCAAAATAACTCAACATGAGGAATCCCAGCAGTTAGGTGCCAACCATACATAAAATCCATAAACCTTTGAAATCTCCAGCACTGTGTAGAAGCAAAAAGAGGGCCTGGCACAACACTTGTACCCCTAGATACACAGGGGACTTATTGCTCATTTTCATCAGGTCCACCTGACTTTCTGAGACAGGTAAAACCTTTCCAGTAAAGCCACCTCACTTATTTAAAATGCTAAAAAGCAAATGACAAACCTATGGTGCTGTCAAGCGTACAAGCAACCACTGACCCTAACCAGTGTTAGCCTCAGGGGGACAGTTTGCAGGGACTGGAAAGACTTTGTTGTCATTAAAGAGGTCTGAGAAGTCATGAACCTGAAGATTTCCTCCATGGAAAAAATGGTTGCATTGAATATATATTGGATCTATGCGCTGAATGGAATGACCATTCCTGCAAGACTTTGTGGGACCAACAAGGATGGAAGGCAACTGCACCGAGTACAAACCTTCAATGCATTCAATGGGACAGCAAAGTAGATGAGTGTCAGGGAAAGAGAAAATGGACAAAACCAATGGAGCTTTGTCCTGCACGTGAACACTGAGAAGAATAAAAGAATTAGAGAAATTAATGAATTTGTTTTTGCAGAATTTGCATCAAAGGTCTTAACTCTTATATATGTGAATAACTAGAGGCAAGTAATTATTGAGTGCCGGAGAAATCAATGACCAGAGGAGTGAGAAGAAAGATCTTGAATTCTATGAACTGTTAACCTGACAACTTCCTCCACTGCTGCCACTTTCCTTACCAAAGCGAGCGTGCATGATCATGGTAAGCTATTCAATTCCTAGACGTTGTGAAAGTCCATTAAAAACTGCAGGACATTTCCAACATACATCAATACCACTAATAAAGATCATTATTAAAATTTAATGATCCTTGGAACAACATGTTATTTGAAATCCCTGCAGAATACTGTAATTTGCTAGAAAGAAATTGGCAGAGAAGAGTTACTTGATGTTCTTAGGGTCTGGCAAACTGGTAAAACTCCAAGATTTTATTTTCCTGCTACAAGATTTATTTAAGAGTCAATGGAAGGACTGAGTATTCTTCATTAAATATATACTAATACACAATTTAAATTCAGCAATTGTCAGAAATGTCTGACTCAATATTAATTATGGCTTCTGAAGAGTGGGGAAGACCCTCTGAATTCTGTGACTAGGCACAATACTTTCTAAAGCAGCCTAGAAGACATTACCTAAAGAGCTTGTCCCAGCAATTAGGTTAGCTTTTAAAAACAAACAAATAACAGCAACAACAACAACGTCAAGCAACAGTAATCAAACCAGATTTACTCTAGGAAAGGCATATCCCTCTATATATTTACATCCCATACAAAAAGGAATCTACTCCCTCAGGCGAGCTTCTCAGCCAGCATCCTCTCCTGCTCTGTGGCTACTCATGCCTTCACTGCGCTGGGAGGGTGCCATTTCAGCGGGGGTACTGCAATCTGTGGACCCTTATCTGTGTGTCACCAGCACAAAAATTCTCTGGAAAAACATTTGAGAACCATTGTGCTATCTATCCCTTCATGACAGGAAACTGGCACTGCAGACTTCCATTTCTCTTGTCTTGCATAATATACTTTTTATCTGTTTAATTCAGAATCACAAATTACAGTAGTGCCCATACTGTTACCACTGACACAGAATGAAAACAAAGAATTCTGTGTTTACTAAGGATTTGACAAAAGGTTTGGTTTATAAGTCCCAAGGGAACTATGAGTGCCTTTTAAGTGTAATTTTGCGCAAGTGCACTGCAGATAACCTCTTCTGGAAAATAACTGTTTGGGCAGCTGGAATTTACTATGATGTCATCAGGAAACTACTGTTACAATAATCCACCCATAATGGCAAAAACAGTTCCTGCAACATTTATGTAACATACAGCATCCTGCAACACATCAGTCTATTCTAGCAGGTGCAACCTCTAGAAAGCTGAAAAATAAAACACTGACCTGTTATTAATACAATTTTTTTTCTTTATATTACTGGACAATCACATTCTAATCCTGTGTTTTTGTTAAGCAGAAGGAAGTAACAACTACTTCAGTAATGCTACTTTAATTTCAAGGGATCATGTAAAGACTATAAAGAACATTTATAAATATTCCACCTGTGTGCCCCACTAAAGAAAAAAAGTTTTTAAAAGCATGCTGAAATATCAAGATATCAATATCCCATTTATTATAATTAAAAATTCACTCACGTTAAAGACCCTGAATGACTCGAATGCTTAAAATGATAGTTTCGTGTAACTCCTCAGTCAATCTGAGGCCTTGGTTCAAGCACCCAAATTTACAGATAAAGCAAGTGCACGGATTTATCTCTTTTGTTTACCTTCCTTATTTATGGTTTTACAAGCTGCAAGAGTGCCTAACGGTCCTTTGCTATTACATGTAAATTCTGTTCTACAATTACCATGACCCTGGTAAGTAAGTCTTGGGATTTATGTCACAGAGTCCTCAGGGTAAGATCTTGTGATCTTCAGGGACTTTGGATTACCCCCATGCACAGAACTGAGTTCAAACTGTGCTGAGATCCAAAGCAGCAGTGATACCAGAGAAGAAAATGCATGCTACAAATGCAGACTAGATTTGAGCCAACGCTGTTGAGATAAAAAATGTCTAATATTCTTTAAAAACATAGCACTAATAAATAAAAAGGCAGTGCATTTCAATGTCACCCATTTCTCCTTTATACAAATTGCATGTATTAAATTGCATAATTACAATTGCATGTATAATACTTTCCCAGATCCTGCTGAGAAGGCTGTAGGGTGATGAGAAATGTTTTATTGCATGCGCTGGAAATGCCTCTATAATAAATCATTCTGGAGCTAGCTTGTCAAATTGTTAAGAAAGTTTCCCTGTCTGACCCTCCAAGAGCCACTCTGGCAGTCATACTCCCACCACCACAGACTTTCACTGCTGGGACTGAAGTCTCTTCACATCTTGTGGCTTCAGTGACCTGATGGGTGCCTCCCTTGATACCCTGCACACCCCTGAAGTGTCTGGTTACTTTGAGTAATTTAATCGTGGTGCAGCAACACAGAACCAGCTTGAGCTGGTGCCTCCCGGGATGGACCCCCAAGAAAGGAATCCTTGGATTTTGCATCCTCACAGTCTGTGCATCCGACCTGCTCCGCACATGCTGTTCATGCCCCTTATTTGTACCTCTTGGTCCAATGGTGATATTCGGTCTGGGGTCTTCTTGTTTATTTGGATTCTACAGTCTCTCAGTGACCAGCCACAACCCAGCCAGTACCACAAGTCCCTGTGCCCTTTGTCGTGCAAAAGGTCAGTGCTACATCACAGCCCCTGGCCTGGGGCTCCCAGCATTTCCCCCCACCCAGAGCACAACCTGCAGTTCACACTGCAGCTGCACACTCAGCTACTGGCACTAAATGCATTTCTCAATAAAATGTTATCATAGCAGAATAAAAAGCAGATCACTATCTATTATATGTTCTATTACATGTCAAAGAAAAAATAAACCAAATTCCAACCAATTGGTTTTGGTTTTTAGAGTCCTGTGGTGGGAGGGGGTCAGTGGCAATTTCTGTCTGACTACAAACCTTCACTGATTCTCTCTGCAGTGCAAGCCTCTGGACAGTGGATATGGATGAGTATGGATTATCTAAATCCTTAGCTGAAACTGAAAGATGATACAAACTGAGGGTTTGGGTTTTTTTAATATATAGGTGAACTTCCTGCTGCAAGAACATGCCTCAAGATGTTCTTCTGCTATCTGTTCCCACTTCTCCCCACCCCAATTAGCCCAAGAAAGGCAAAGCAGAGAGCAGGATATGGGGGTAGCTGACAAACAACAGGGGTTGCAGATGCTAGGCATGTTACTAGACATACTAAGAAAGGACAAACACAGCAATGTTTTGCAGAATCAGGATCTTTTTAAGATCAACAAATATATTCTAACTGAAGGACTCAGGACCGAGTGACAATCCAAAGCTGCAGAGAAGAAAAACTCTATGGTTTTGGTCTTCAAAGTATTTTGAAGTATCCACCATTTAGAAGCATTTCCAGATTCCAGCTAAGAAAAGGACAATAAAAACAGACCTTTTTCTCCAGCTACTGTTGCATTGTATTTATGAGCCTTTTGAAAGACAAACTTCTGTGCAGGATGAAAATGCATCATATATTGCATTTCTGAGTTTCAGTGTGCTCTGGCTGTCCTCAAACAATTTTCAGTCTTTTTGGTTTGGTAATTAAGCTAATTGAAGCAAGAGATTACAAGGCCTGCAAAGCCATTTGAAGAGCAGCTGGGATGTTTCTGATTTCCAATGTGTTGCTCACATGGGATAGATTGTATAAAAAGAGATTTTAGCTGAACTTGTAGAAAACTACTAAACAGTGGAAGATGCTGCAGGAGCTTATTTAGTAACATATGTTCCTAAAATTTTAGCAAGAGCAGAAAACTCACAGTGAAAAGGACCTTGCAAAATCAGTTTAGGCTACTGATGAGGATGCGTTATAACTGTCCTCCTGGGTCAAGACTGACTTCCAACTAACTACTGCAGTCAGAAATAGATCCTTTAAAAACAGTACCAGAAGTAGGGGTAGTGCGAAGTGATCCTTCCCCTGGCATACTGCTGTAATTTCTGGCAGTCAGCTGCTCAGTATCTTCGGAATTCAAAAGGTGTGCTGTGTTCAGGTATACAAGGAAGAAATCATTTGTCATGAGACATGACAAATAGTCATCCAATGACTAAAGGTGACATAGAAATTTTATCAGGAAGCAGTTTTTTAAAAGGAGAAAGTACATTTTTGCACTGTACTTATTTAAATTGTGGAAAATACTGGCATAGGTTGTTGGGGAGGCTGAAATTAGAAATTAGGTCAAAAGCAGTTAGAATTATGGGGGATACATCCAACTGTCCACACCATTCATTAAATTATAGCTTTCTTTTGCACCATCTCATTTTTCATCTCCTCTTCTATCTGAAGTATTTCATGGAAACAGTTTCAGTTCTGCCATTTACCCTCTGGGATGATCAGAACTGCACATAAGATTTAAGATACGGCCACAGAGACAGTACACAAATTTCCACTGTTTACAGTTCCCATTCACAGAAGTTTTAACACTCTCTGTTTGACCAGCTGCAAGATGATGTTTTCAGAGAACAACCACAACGGCTGAATGCTCTTTCTGAAGTAACAATAATTTACTTAAAGCCCTTCATTCTATATATGTTTCTTTTCCCCATGTTCATCACTTTGCACTTGGGTGGATACTCTTAAAATAAAGCAAAGCCATACCAAACCATACATATGCTAGTAACATTATAAAAAAGAAAACCAAAGTAGTTTTAGAACTCCATTCTAAAAATTAAAACTGAAGATGCAAAATATGTAAGATCCACAGCCAGTTTGCTATACTTCAAACACTGGTTTCTGATGTGAGAAGCTACAGTCAAAGGAATGTATGCCTTCTGAATATTTTTTAAAATACCGGATAATGCTTCTTTGAACTGGCCAGGGTCCACAAGCTTTTCCTTTTAATACAGATATGTTAGTATTTATTACATCTGCCATGGCACATCAGGTCTTCTGATTTGTATTATAGCCAGTACTTGTGGCCCTACTGATATAAAATAGGTTTTGCTTCCAAGGCTTTTTCAAGCCCACAAGTGAATCTATAGAAGGTATAAAAACACTAACCATTTTACTAGCAAACTAAAATTATGCAGATGTACCTAAATAATTAATTTCTGTGAAAAGCTCATGAATTTTCTTATTTAAAAAATAATCTCTTCATAATTTTTCATAAATATTAAGTAATTCCCATTACTGACAAATGCAGCAATTCCAAATTTATGGTATATTACATAACATTACTATTTTGCAGCACTAACTTTGAAACTACTTCAAACTTTAACAATAAATCTGATTTATTTAACTGTTTCTTCTACGGAATTTCAGTTAGAGAAGCACTCGCATCATCATAATCATACATAATAACATCACTCCAGTCCAGTGCTAAACTTGCATCTGGTCTCACACAGAATCTGAATCCTGCTTTTGTGTAGGATCAGGTCCCTTGAATTGTGCAAGAACAGGCTGGTGGCAGCCTAGGCCATGGGCAGAGCCTGTTTTTCCTTTTAGTGACAGTAGCGTACAATTAACAAACTGAGCTGCCCATAGGTGGATGTATCCATGCATCAATCACTGGAGAGCTCAGACCCACAGAAGCCTATTAATTCTCAGTGTTAAAGTCAAGAGAGAGAACACAAAGTCCAGAAAAAAGCCTCACCGCAATCCCCACAACAAAACCTGTTAATGACAGCAACTCAGATCTGACATGCCCAAACACTGCATTTTTAATCCAAGTTCTTTTAGGCAAATTCAAACCAGTCAAAATAACGTGAAGCAAAGTAATAAAATTAAATGGGAGAGTAATTAAAAAGAAAAGTTCTCAAACATTTTCAGTCATTTGTACCTTTGAAATTATTTTACCTTTTCTTCCAATGCCACTGCTGTTCTGCATCATTTCCCATCCCTCTCATACAGACATTTTAAGGCAGTAGTCACAGCTATTCACCTCTGTTTATCTTGAGTTGCAGGTGCTCACAGTGCAATTTGTTATTTCATTGCTCCATGTCCTGCTAAAACAACATTAAGAACACAATCTTCAAGAGAACAAAAATAAACAACATAACAAACCCAAGAAATTCTGAGCATTTCACAAATAATAATGAAAAGCACTTTATCCACTGCGGCAGTAGAAGTCCATGGTCAAAAGGGTTTAAAAGTATAACAGGGCATACAGCAGTAGAGACTAGAAGAGCTTAATGAAAGTGTAACTGAATACAGTTCCTAAGCAGACCATGAGAAGGTGAAGGATTTGATACCGAAGAATCTACATACTTCAAAGAAAAATAAAAAGTTGTTTACTGAACAAAAAGAACAGTCATTCCCTAGGTGGCAGGAGTAACTTGAACGTGTGTTAGGAAAAACATCACCATTGGGGTAGCATGGTATAAAAGGTTAAAGTCGACATTTAGTATATTTTCACTGTATCAGTTGTCAGAAAATGTTGCCTTGTAAAAGTAGTCTAAATGGAAAATAATAGGTAAGCAGGAACATTTATATCAGGAATCAACAACTATAGAAGACAGGTGCAGAGCCAGGACAGCACAGGCCTCACAGACAGGTCAAAATAGAGAGCTGAAGATATCCAATTAACTAATTACCATCTGCCAAAAACTAAGAGCGGGTAACTTGAGTCTCTTGGTGACAGCGGGTTCATCCCCAAACCATTCTCCATACCACAGAGGGTTGGACAGGGACCACACCTGAGCCCTTTCTGCAAGAAGCTAAACAAAGCTTAAAGCCCATACACTCGGCACTGTAAAGTCTCTTCAGCCCTTCAAGAGAAGCTGAGGAGACACCACAGAGGAGTCACATTCTCTCAGCACGAAATACCTCAGGATACCTCTACAACTTTTACCTGCTCAGAACTGTTTATTTATCAACTTTTTCCTCCTCAGAGCTTCACCAAAACATAAAATTTAAACCCACTGTGAAACCAGATTCATTGTCAATACCGACATGAACAGAGACTTTAAGTCTTGGGCTTCAGGTGCTTTCCACCTGTGCACAGGCTGGATTGCTACAGTGATGCACACGTTTTGGCGGGGTCTTCAAAGCCTAGGGATGCATTGGAGAAGTCCCGCTCCAGCCAGTGTGTCCCGCTCTGATCACCGCGGTCACCACAGCGGCCTTTTTTAACGTCCCTAAAACCCAGGTGCACAAGCTCTGGGTAAGCAGGGTACGCCAGACCTCACGTTACTCCCACCCCCGCTGCTCCCTCCGTCCCAGGGGGAGCAGCAGGGCCCCTCGCCAGGGGCCTGCCCGGCGGTGCCGG
>VWZF01001537.1:749094-769056 GCA_013396755.1 Sclerurus mexicanus | reverse complement strand
TTGGAGGATGCAAAGGCAACAGGAGCGAGGTGAATCCTGATTGGAGGAGCCGCAGAGGGACTGAGGGTATAAAAAGGGGGGGCTGTGAGGTGTTAGGGTGCTCCGCCATCTTTGGAAGCACGAGGCTTCGGGTGGACTCCCAGCGCTGTTTATTTGCTGCCGCTTGCTATTTAATAAATTCTAATTGGCTGTGTGTGATTAAAATATAACAGTGCACAAATGTGATTCCACATGCCTGCTGTGTGTTGAGGACCAAAAAATACAACTTGTGGTGTGTTACAAGGCTGGTTTCACCAAATTATTTTGTATTTTAAAAAGCCCCTAAGAAACAAACAGGTTAAAAGGTTAAATTTCCAGATCAGAGTTGTCAAAAGATTAGACACATAAGAATTAAGTTTATCGTGCTCTGGACCCAACAGCTGTGGTTCAGCCTTTATTGGTGATGTGATCCAACACCTCTGTGGTGGAGGAGTGCTTCTCCAGTGCAGCTCTGTGAGCAGCAATGGGCTATTCTTTCACCATTCACCACCTCCTGGCTGGAGATGGCCACAGCATTATCGCAGTCCTCTTTCACTATTCAACCCCAATACCAATATAATCATAGAATGGCCTGGGTTGGAAGGGACCTTAAAGATCACCTAGCTCCAACCCTACTGCCATGGAAAGGGACACCTCCCTCTAGACCAGGTTGCTTAATGCCCCATCTAATCTGGCTTTGAAAAAACAGCATTTACTAATTTCCTGGGGAGATTTTCGGGGACATCAGAAAGTCACAGTTCAGGATTAACTTCCCATGGTTTAATGAGTTACCATGCATCTACAGAGCCATCTCAACTGACCATGTTAGTAGCCCTTCCACTCACTAAACCAAATACGTTTGCTTTCCCTTAATATAATCTATTTAAAAAAAGCAAGGGACTAAAGCACAATGCAGTCAGTTTTCACACTTCCACTGAGTGGCAGTAATTCATTAAACCAGGTTAATTCAATCATCCAGACTCATCTATCCATAAATTAAATTTGCCTGTTTGAACACAGGCATTACCTGATCTTTTAGTCTCATCACAATATATTTATTCAGAACATTCTCACTTGCACTTAGGAGAAATCCACGTTTCTGCATTTAGATATAGAATTCATAAATCAGGCACCTAGAAAAATGTGATTATACCCTCAGTAGTTCCACATCAAAAGCCTGCATTTTCAGAGGTTTACATTCAGGATGGTACCCAGTGTTTTCTGGGGAGCAGGCCTTAGCAGAGTTTCTCTTGAGGGCAGGAATGTAGGAGCTCTGGAGGGAAGACACAGAGTCCTACCTGCCACTTAGAACAGGATGGGATTTTGAATACCCTAATTGCCTGCACTCACCCCCTCACACCTTTGACATATACTGTACCTTTGTGAGGATGTTGGGAGAGCAGCAGCTGCTGATGGATTGCATCAGCATTTCCTCTACAACAACGTCACATTTAATCTAGCATTTGGAAAACACTTAGACCATAGGTCAGGAAATGTGTTGACTCCCCTCTTGCAGGGTCTGATGGTCAATTAGCATCAGAGAAAACCACCAGGGGCCTGATTTTCCAAGGTGATGAGCATACTCAGCTCCACCTGCTGTCATTGCAATCCAGCTGCCCATCTTCACAGGAAGGAAGGCAATGGGCCTTGACGTACTCCAGGAAGGCAGTGTGATTCAGTGAAAACAATACTGAATCAAGCATCTGCCCCTTGAATTTTATTCCCAACTCTGCCATTTGTTTTTCAGGTAACTAGCAGAAGTCACCTTGACTTACTTTCCCAACACACCCCTTCTTGGGCTACACTTACCAAAGAAAATCTACGGAGTATATGTATTGTGTATGCACACATCTGCAGGGTAGTTTTCTTATTTTCCTTGTTTTGCTGGAAATAATCTTGTTATGGAAATGCAGCCTGAAGTATTTTAAACCAATCAAAGAAAAAACACATCTTTCCATCACTGAGCAAGAGAAAAATCTGGCACATTTTCAAGGTAGATACAGAAGCTTTATGTCTGTCCTGTTCAGAGTTACTGTAATTGTGCTGGCACCATTCCCAGAGCTGAGCTAAGGTCAGTGAGAAAACTGTAAATTAATTACTGTGGAGCTGATGTGATCTCCATCCAGGAATCACGTT
Source organism: Sclerurus mexicanus (assembly GCA_013396755.1). Classification (NCBI taxonomy): domain Eukaryota; kingdom Metazoa; phylum Chordata; class Aves; order Passeriformes; family Furnariidae; genus Sclerurus; species Sclerurus mexicanus. The sequence continues at coordinate 766,902 of VWZF01001537.1, read as the reverse complement.
GTAAATTCATGAAGCTTTATAGGAAAGAAAAGCTATGTTTAAGTTTTGCCAAGAAATGGTTAAAATTTAAAAATACTGACAATTAGCATACCATGAACCAATTTGGAGGTGTTGGACCTGATTCTGATGTCACCATCACAGGAACTCCACAAAATAGGTTAGTCTGTATTAATTATATTGGGGCTACCCAAATAAACAGGAATTGGCCTCCTCCGAAGCCTGGAAGAGCACTCTTTTCCTTTAGGAGTCTTATCTTACAAAGAAGAGATTTCTCTGTCCTCCTGGTTTTATCCAGACACAAGCAACATCCAGTCAACCCACTCTCTAATTATTATTAATAGCTAATTGCTGTTGCTAGTTGCATTATTAAGGTTTAGGAATTCTATTGTACTATGACCCAGAAACACAGAACCCGAAAGTATTTTCTGGTCAGAGGAAACTGGTTTCTGCTATTCCAGGCAATCACATCAGAGTCATTTAGATACCTGTCAGTATTTTCCTCCTTATTCTGAAAGATTGGCCCAAAGCCTCTCTCTGAAGATTACAGACCTTCTAATTTATAGGCTAAAATTATTTATGGCCAAGTTATACCTACTCATTCTTTTGCCAAATTATTTTTCAGCTCAAAATAACTCTTCCCCTCTGATGTTTGCATTCCTGATATATTTATAGGGCCCATTGTCATCTACTCTGAATGTTTCTTTTGTGGAGACATGCAAACCAAGCTCAAAATTTCTTGTCATTAAAGACAGGCTCAATTTTTTTAGTATATCCTGAGGTCATGTTATCAAGTTCATATAAAACTGGTTGCTCACAATCATTGACTATTAAGATGGGGTTCTTCTCTCTCTTTGTCCTCCCTAGTTGTAAAGGCGAATGGAATGGAAGTTCCCACTGTAGTAAAAGATTTTTTAAGTATGTGACCCTGCACTGTGTAACACTATGTTTTATTCAATTCCTATTCCCCTTTTTTCCATCTTACTCTGATGATATTCCTTAATAATTAGCAAATGTTATTGGCATGCTTCTGTCTTCCAAATGGCACTAACAGAAATTAAAATTAGTATTGTACATAAGAACCTCCACTGCAAACTATCTTTTTGCCTGATAGTTGTCCCTGCAGCATGATCTCTTACCCCCATTAGCCAGCCTTGTAGACTCCCTTTTGTCTTGTGAGAATCCCTTTTCCAGCACAACTATCAATTTCATAGAATCATGGAATAGTTTGAGATGGAAGGGACCTTTTAAAGGTCATCTAGTTCCAGTAGATAATACAGAACAAGGATATTCATCCACATTTTATATAACATGAAAAAAATCAAAACTAATTTGAGAATTCATACTGTGGTACTGCCACCCCCATCCAGACTGCAGCTCTGCTAGAAAATTCTCCATCTTCTATTGCATGATAAGCTGACTACTTTGGTAATTCTTCTGTAAGTTAGGAACCAGCAGCTCCCATAGTATTTTCAAAAAAAATCAGCTCAGGTCAGCAGAAAGAGCTTTGAAGTCTCGACTGTGGCATTAACCTCATGATTTCATGTGACTGAAGTCACTGTGTTCAGGAGATGATGCAAGAACAGTTTCAACCACAGCAGGTGTTTAGAACTTCATCCTGAGAACCAATGAATGAGGCTGAGAGGGAATGACAACTGATCCAAAGATCCGGCAGATGACAGGAGTCTGCCAATTGAATTTATTTTGCTGTCACTGCACCTGACATGAAAAGAAAGGGCAATGAGAGAATCCAGTTAAAAAAAAATCTTCTCTGACTCAATGAATCTGACCATTTGGTTTTGCTCTTTTCCACAGGCTTATGTGAATTCATAAACTGCAATCAGAGAGGAAAGCTTTGTCAGGCAACATATGGCATTTAGTACAAAGCTGTATTTTTTCAAACTGAACTAGACCTGCAAAAACTTTTGCTAACAGTTTCTATAGAGTACTTTAACTCACACTGAAAGATGGATGATCACAAATTTATTTTGCCCTTGCTTCTATGAACAACTAAACCAAACTACCTATGTCACCAAAGTTGCACAAAAACCACGTGTGACATCCGGAGGTGACCAGCCATGTCAGAGATCCTGAGCTAGGTGCTGAGTGGCAGAACCTATCTCCTCTCACTGCTGCATGATTGCTCAAGGAAAATGAACACTCTCCTTGGCTTGGTAGATTTTTGGGGTACTAGAAGACAATAAAATCAGCAAATGGCACCTTCTTATGGTGAAGAGTCTCTTAGAGAAAAGGTAAGCTTAAAATAGGCTTCAGTTGTGTTGGGATATCTCATTAGCTTAAGCTCTGATTTGGCTCTGCTGGGAGGGAAGAACTCTGATGGAATCCCACTTACTTTCAAGCAATAGTGGGTGCAGATGACACATGACACACCAGAGGGCTCTTTCCCGCCTTTGTACTATTGCTTTAGAAAAGCAGGCTTTGGTTCACGACCAAGTGATTCTACTCAGAAGCAGTTGCATTACTGTGCAGTCAAGATGATTGATTGGGATGAAAGATGTGAGGTAGCAAAGGTGAGATAGGGCACTGTATCAATATTTGAGCCACTGAGCCAGAATTTCCTAATTCCAGAAGGGCTTATTTCCTAATTCTGCCTTAATTTTAATGAAAAATTGTAAAAAAAAAAAAAAATATTTTCTCCCTTCCCAATTTTACAGGAAAAAAAGAAATAAAAAGCTTTCTTATTTGAAAAAAAAATATATTGAAAGCCAGAAAAGTATGCTTGCACTCCCTTGTTTATATCATTCCTGATTTGAGATGAATCAATTGTAATTTGAAATGCCTGGATATAAATTATTATTGTTTTGTGTCTCTGTTCAAGGCCATCTGTCTTTCTCAGGGTTTTTTAGGGTCAAACAGTTTCCTGGCTTTGGAAAGCTCAGAGATGCTATCTGCACACATCTGCTTTTCCAGGGTATGGTATCCTGCCCCACTGTATGGGACAAGTCCAAAGCTGCCTGATGGTAATTTTTACTAAAAAATTGGTAGGTACAAAACCTGACATTGTTACAACCATAGTACTACTACAGGGATTTCATTCAGTCTAGGGGCATCAGTGTTTGGTGTGGTGAAAATCCTCTGTAGGAGAAGGTCTTGCTTAGAGGTCTTAAAATTGGCAGACTTAAAAGAAAAATATAAAAGGAAGAGTGTTGGCTGCAGGAGTAGTACCCCTGGACACAGAAGATCTCTTGCTGATGCTATTTATAATCCACACCTGGTCCACATTGTTGGTGGTCTTTGCATTTCTTCTGGGATGAATTCCATAGCCAATGATTGAGTTACAACTTTGTTTTCAACAACAAGCTAAGAGCAAAATGAATTGATGTTGGAAAGGAGTTAAGGTCAATGGCCTTCTCCTCAGTTTTTCAGGAGTATCACTTGTTCTTTACATCACTTGTTGCAGTGTAAGGAACCTGTGGCTTCACTGTGCATTTTAGGTCTGTTTTTTCAAGCAGGCTTTAGCTGTTAAATTAATCTAGTTCTCTTCAGACGGGAACCAGCAGCTTTCCAATGTGTACTTGCTTTTTGTGCCAATGCAAAGCCACGACAAAATGTTTCCAAATCAGAAAAGGGTTTATTTATTTTCACTTCCCATCAGTGTAAGTGACAATATATAGTAAGAAGCAGTGGAGGAATTGGGGCTTTAAAAAAATTAATCAGGTCAAAGCACCAGTTTGCATGCCATTACACCACTAGTTTGCATGCACTTTGCACAGTTCAAAGCTTACTCTGAATGCAACTCATGTACACAAAGGCTTTCAGCCATCACAGCAACAGCACCGCTGTGAGCTGCACTAGAGAGAACAGCTCTGGCAAAAGTCCTTCACAAATCCCTGTGCAACAGGGGAGAAATAAGGTGGCTGGAGTGCAGTCTCCAGTAGTGAAGGCAGGAGATCAGCAGCTAGAAAAGGGGTCAGGCAGTTCTGCAGACTGGCACAAACACTGCAAACCCTGTGCATCCCTGTGCACACCCATGTAATCCTAGGGCCAGTATCTGTAGCCCAGAAGACATGGCTCTCTGTTCTAACATACTTGGAGCCAAAGTGCTCCTTTTATGCCTCTAGTGCCTTGCCCATTCCTGATGCTTCCAGGAGAGTTTCAGCTCAATGGTCTACTAGGTGATTTGTGCTCACTTCTGGTTCAGCATCTGTGAATGAACTGAGCAAAGGCAAAAATGGTCCTATCCACTCTGTCAAAGGAACCTTTGACCCTACACATCTGCTGAAAAGTGATGCAACACACAACCGTACTGTACAAGGGGCTCAGTTACCTTTTCCATGAATAGTGTCTTTGGAAAGCCTTGGGATTCAACTGTATTTGGGTCATTGTCATGTGTAACTTCCTCTAGACTACTGGAAGGAATCCTACCCTCACAGAGAGCAAAAGACATTTTGCTCAAAATGACAGGAGAGACCTGATTTCCTAATACTCTCTTTACAGTCCTGGCTCTGAATTTGCATAATGCATGCTTAGAAAAAGGACTATGTACTTACATTTCAGCAGCTAAGTTATGTTAGTGATAAGAAGAGATGGATTATTGGTATGCTTCTGTACATTTTTTGCACTGTCTAGAAGTTTCAGTAAAATTCAGCTCCATTACCTAACTCAGCATGCTGGCTGAAACCCAGCCAGATGCTCAGGTAGTGTTTAGAAGTATTAAAAACTATAGAACACATCCCAGTACACACAAATCTCACACCTACCTCAGATGTCTTGCTTGACTGTTTTCAAGGCTGGATCTAGCAGCAGCCCTACTGGCTGGTGACGGCACATAGTAGCAAACATGGCATGTTGTTTTCTACAAAGAACTCCAGCTGTGCTTGTAGGCCAGCTCTTTTGCCATAAACCCCATACTTTATCACTGTATGCTTGCTCTTTTGGCTAAGCACTCCATCCCAGCATCCTCTTTTCTTGAAACATCTTAGAAAAGACCCTAGGGTAAACCCCTACAGTAGTTTAATAGAAACTCCTACTGCCAGAGCTGCATGGTGTGCATTTGGCTGAGCAAATCCCTTCAGCAGAAGACAGAAATTCAGAATGGGAATCCTCCCTTGGCCACAAACTACTGTTATCTCTAGGAGTCATGATGTTCCTGTAGTACTGTGACTCACCTTCATTCACTTCCTACAGTCTGAGCAAAGACCTCTCATTCCCAGACTCACCCACCATTGTTAGCAGCGGAAATGGACCTTTGACAATCTCTGTTTCAATTTAGGTCCGAACTTTTGGAAAACATAAAGGTGGCAAAACCAGTGCTGGATTTGCACCTGGATTTTTCTAATATGATGGGTAGCAGAGGCTTGATTAATTCAAAAGTATTGCTGCAGTGAGATGAGCAGAAGTTCATGCGTTGCACTGGCATTAGACTCAGCCCTGTGCGGTGTTTGGCTCTTGCTATTTTGTAGCAGAGGCCAATGTAGATGGATATGGCTAAAATACTACCACGCAGTGTGACAAAATATCACTCCTGACACATCAACACTGTTGGAACCTGTTTTCCTTGGAGTACACAGAAGTCTCCCCTGTGCTGCCCTGCATGGTCACTCCCAATGCCATGATGTGGAGGTACTAACAGAAGGACATTCATTACAGACCATTCCCAGTAATCTTGTGTAGCAAACACTGGCACCTGTCTAATATCTACCTTATCAGTTGATTACTCCCTGCAGTAGCAGATCAGGTTACAAGTTAAGCTGGTGTTAAAAATACATTTCCTTCTCATTCTCCTTAAAAGTCAGTGGAAACACAAGTGTCTAGCACTCAACTATGTATTCATTGTTTACTGGTTAACTCCTGGTTTGTGGAAGGCAGATTTTCCAGGCTTAGTTCACAACTTCCTCTCCTAGAGAATTGAGCAGCGAGCAGCTGGACGTATGCCTACAGCTGTTTGCATAGGTCACTTCTTCTTTGCAATACTTGCCTCACAACGTGCGAGCAAGACACACAACCCTTGGCAACCTGGAGAGTGAAATACAGAGATTTTGGGGGCAGTGGGCAGCTGGGGAAATAAACAAACAAACAAACAAAAAAAATCAGTATGATCTCAAACCTATTGAACTTAAAGGACATGATTTCAAGCCACATCCACCATCTAGCCTACAAAGAGGTGCCAAACTAACTCTAAGCTATTGGGCTTTTCAAAACCTCCAAAAAGACCATGTTTATAGAACAGTGTTGTGCTGATGACAACTGTTGTGATAACTCCTGGTCAGTTATCGTTAAAATAAAACCCTTGTTCTAGCAGCACACTTGGCTGCAGCAAGACTTCCATAAAACTGTTGCGTGCTGCATGTAATGAATAAAGGATCTTAAAACATAGAGGGAAAAATCCTGTGTGTCCCACAGTCAACATCCCAGCAAGGGCAGTTTCCATACCACTACCATACCATATACCTTCTTGTTTGTGATCACACACTTGAGTTGCTTCCTCGTTTATACAGCAGTTATCTAGGAAACACATTCAGGGAGCATCCTAGCACTATAAGCACAACTTTCTGATACGCCTATTTTTAATCAAGATGTTAGACAAACAACTGCTGAGGAACACAGGCCCCTGTGACCATCCTACCCTGCTGATAAGTCTGGAAGTTTTCCTTCTATGTGGCATGTTGCATGGTCAACTCCCAGATACAACAAAACCGGGGCTGCTTGTTCTGAAGGCACACTCCCCATCAATGCAATGGAGAGGATCAGGGAGAAGAAGGGATAGGGGACTTGGGGGCTTTGATAGCTGATTTAGATAGCCAAGTACTAGGACTAATGACAAAGGTCTGTCTGGATGGAGAGAGAAAGGAGAGAAATAAAAAGCAGGAATTAGCCTGAGGAATATTTCAACCATGGTCTCTGAAATACCACAGGTAAGGAAAGATCTTAGAGTAGGAAATGTCTCCATCTTGGACATAGCAATATTTGAGTACCTTTCATCCAGCAAATTCATAACATTGTTTATAAAGGAACTTTATATCATCTTCTCTGCTGCAGCATATCTGCTTAAGCCTGACATTTTAAAATACCTCTGCTACATGAAAATGTGCAGGTGACTCAGTACAAACATGCAGACTTCAGCTTGGCCCTTTGATAGATGCTGTCATATCACACTATGGCTTGTGAAATCAACAGCTATGATATGCTTCTGGAAACAAGCACGCCAGCCAGAGGGTAGATCTTCTTGCATAGTCACTGCACCTGGCATTACAGCTTATGTTACCATCCAAACTATCTATAGGTACCAACCATCTATGAATGGAGCAGACCAAGGGTCTGGGACATTCTTGAGGAACTGTGGGCTTGAAATGGGACATGCTGCTTGCTGCTGTACCAAAGGCAGCTACATTTTTGGTACATTTTTTTGAATGACAGAACAAGGGGCAATTTTTTTGTCAACAGTGGGATCATTAATATGAGCATCTGCAGGCTTCAGATCACATCCCTTTCTTGGAATGATTCAAAGGGAGTAAGGAGGTATTTTTTGTTGAGCCTAAAGCTGAGCTCCCCTGCTCTGTACTGCAGCATACAGACAGGGGTAAGTGTGTGCAGACAGAAAGGTCTTTGCTCTCTAAGCCTGCCTGGCTCCTTGCCCAAGCTTCAAATGCATCCAGTGAGGGTTTGACTTGAGACAATTTGATGGATACTGTGTGGGTGCTGGAGGCAAGAGAAGCCAAGAAAATGAAATGTCTCTCTGTCAGTTGCTCTATTTCCTCAGATATTTAATGCAAACTCTTCACTTCTGGAAATATACTCTGCATGCTGCTATAGAAAGGGTATGGATTTTAAGTATGATACTGAAAAAAGGGTGCTAAACATAAATGAAAACTGGAGAGTTTTTAATCTACAGGCCTCCTTCCTCATATGTGGTAATAATATTCATGTGATAAATTAATTATTTCTGCAAACAGGTATATACATAGTAATGCCTATTTATCCTGTTCTTTGACCTCCTTGGCAATATGCCTATTGAGTCTTTACTACTTGCACTACTTTTAACTTTACCAAGTGCCTTAAGCCCTCTGAATCTTCATCATCGATCGCCAACAACTGCAGTGATTAAACTGAAGCCTGAACTATCCCCATTTTTAAAAACCTACCACTTACTTTTTCTGCAAATTAGATTTCAACAACATTCCTCTCCTATTCCCCCTTGTCTGTCTCTGACTGAAAAAAAAATATGCAGGAGCATTTCCCGGGTTAATTTTTAATAGTGTCCTCACTGTTGCAGTGAATGAAGTCATTTATTATCCAGCAGGCAGCATGCTAACATACTAGGTAATAACAAATGCTAAAGGAGGTGACTCAGGCATAAGCAATCAGGTGGAGTTCTGCATTCCCACCTGCTGAATGGCTCAGCACAAAGAGCCAAGCATGGTGTTTTTTAGTTTACCCTACACTTGCATCTCCATCCGAGGGACACTTGGTTTCAAGCCACATGGCCAGTGAGGTTTATTTGCTTCATAGTCATGTGCGAAGCATGTACATAAACAGAGGCTGTGTGGCCAGCTCTCCCTCTGCCTGGGCACTCTTTTCCTCTAACGAAGGAGGTTAGTATTCCTCCTGGGTGGCCATCCCTGCTGCAGGAATGTGTCAGCCCAGGCAGTCTGGCCCTAAAATACCATTTTATGATTTCATGCAGACTGGAGCTCAGCCTACCCACCTGTAAAATAGGTTTAATGGTAGTAGGCTTTTTTCTAGTAAAGCTGGGGGGATTATTTCATGTCTGAGATCTCTAGATGAAAACTGCTTAGTGGCAGAGAGCATTTTCAAATAACAGCTCAAAATTAGGGTCAGAGCAGGCTGGTAGCCCTGTGAGGAGGTAGAAATAACTACAGAAGCTGCTCTGCATTACCCAAGAACCTCAGAAAGACAGGGATGCAGATGATTCATATACCAGAAAGTTCTTTTGAATTACTTATTGAGTGAGATTCATGTTGCTTTTACTGCTCTGAGATGCACAAGGTAGGGCTGCAGAATCTCTTTTCCCATCTCTTCAGAGTGAAATGTGGTGGTAATGTAGAGTTCACTCACCCATGTATCTATCACAGTTGTATTTTTGCTTCTATAGGGTAGCCTAAAGGCCACTGAAGAAGTACATGAATCTTTGCTGTATCTGTAGTAAGCTTTGGATCAGACCTTAGTAAGCCAACAAGAATATGTGGCTAGCATGCTATAACAGGTTTGCCAGCACGTGCTGATCTCTGCAAGAGTGCTGGTCTAAGTGTGCTCCTAAAATCCAGGAAGATCTTGACTAAGGAGGCAGCAACTTCCTGTTTAGTCCTCACTGGAGCACACCAGTGCCACTTAAATGGGGGAACAGAGCAGCTCTGAACCCATTCCCTCCCCTTTGCACTATCCCAGAGAAGCTAGAGGAAGGGTATTGTTTCACTCTTAATTCACTTTGTGATCACGTAAGTCCCCCAAATCCCTCTGCCAGTAAGCTCAAATGATTAAACAGCTTACTGAAGGGAAACTGTAGCTAACACCTTCTATCCCTATCAAAGCGTATTGCTAATGAGGACTGGGAAATCGCTCACTGCTAATACAACATCTGTAGACTAACATAAGCTTGCTCATGTTTTTATAGTCAATGGCTGAAATTCCATCAATCACTTGGATTCATGTAACATTTTGGATCAGTGTTTTGGTATGTTAGCCTCAATATTTCCCCAACTGAAGTCCACTGACTGGAAGTGGAAAAGGCAAAGTCAGGAGTCTGAAGCCAGGGAAGAAATTTGCAGAATGTTGCTTTGGGCATCTCAGCTTAGGAATCTTGCAGGAGGTCTGACTTCTGAAAGCTCTCAGAGAGTATCTGAGTGATTTGAACACACACACACACACACATGGACACTCATATCACTGCTGAGCTCATGAACGCCTGAAAAGTTACCTGGAAACATGCAGTGGCCTGCACCAGTCCTGCATGATGCAAATGACTGCAGGTCCTCTTCTGCCTTTCATCTTCCCTGATGAAGAAGCACCAGAAGAAAGGGGATGACCAAATTGCAGACAAAAAACCCCAAAACAAAGAAACCAAAAAACAAACAGAAAGTGTTGTGGTGCACTTTATGGCTTCAGTGTGGGAAAGTTCTTTAATAAGAAAGGGGGGTAACTGCCAACAAAAAGAAAATCTTTGTGAAATAGGTGTAGAAATACCCCAGAGAGATCAACTATGCCACCTCACTGACTGAAGGGACAATTTCTAGCCCTGTGGTGCTCTTGAAGACATTTGTGTGGGAGGACTATACCCTCACCTTTACTACAGGTCTCTCAGGCCTTACTGCCAAGATCTTCCAATATCTCACCTGAATCTCATTTGATGTGGGAATACTGCTGCTATAAGCTCACAGGGAGCTGTATAACTCAGGATCTCTAGCTCTGACAACAAGTGGCTGTACTGCAGGAGAGTCTACCTTTGCTATAAATAACATGAAGGCTGAGGTCCCCAGTGGACTTTGTTACTGCAACAGTGTGTATTTTAGGTAATCACAGAAAGGGATGAAGGAGGAGCTGGAAATGCTCTCCAAGAGCATCAGGAAGAGGCTGCCATAGGGGAAAAGAGCAGTCTGTAATGCAAAGGGACCAGATAAGCAGGCTTTACTAAGGTGTACAGGAGCACAGCGTACACTGAAGCATCAAGAGCACCAAGAAGCAGAGACATGCTGGGAAGGCTGGATTCCATCCTCCTCTGCAGTCAATAGGGTAGCTATATTCTATGTTGAGTGCTGTTTCGCATCAGCTTCACTTGTTTGCATAGATAGGAACCAAGGTGCAGGGCAGCTCCTCACAAACAGAAAATCAGAGTTTAGTGATGGACTAGACAGAAGAGAAGAAAAGGCTCAGCAGTGTGAGTTTGATGATGAGAAGGAGAGCTGAGTGGCAGGAATAGAGACAATGTGCAGCCAGTACATTAAAAAACAATCCAAGGAAAAGAAACTGGTAGTTTAACTGGATAAAGACGAATGTCTAATTCTATCTAGTTCTACCATGTGTGCATGCCTGAATCATGCTGCGCAACACTGCTTTGAAATTTGTGCAAGAAACAGATGTAGTTAGCAATTGTTCTTTGATGCTGCGGGGAAGAAAATCAGCATTAGCTCATAAAGAAGTAAGAAGATTATTTTAAAAATAATACGAAGAATCTTAGTGTCTTCTCCAGGAGAACATGTGTGATAGTCTGAGATTTCAGTACAAACTCATCTGATACAGAGAGGCCTTGAACTACACAGATAAATCTGTTGCACATCAGTGAACGCATAAATGACACAGGGCACAAGACATCCCTTAGCAACTCATCCCGTTTCCACTCTGGAAATCTGGCTCCTGCCAGCAAAAGTGATAGATGACCCAGAGCATGATAAGCGATCCCAACTGTCCAATAAAAAAACTGGTAGCGTGTAAGTTGCAAAGTGTTCAAATTTTTCTGTAGTTTGAAAAAGAAAATCACATGGGGATAAAATATCGCAAGGGCTTCTTAATAAAAATAAGGCTTTCAACTTCTAATGATTTGAGTTACTGCTGTATGAAGACAAAGGCAAAAACCCTCTCTCAGAGTGCAGAAATCTGAAGATCAGGCTCCAAGGGAATGACTGATGTTCCATTCAAGCTGACAGCTAACAAAAGCTCCTGTACCTATGCCAGCAAGCTACCTCCAGCAAAATCAGTGTGGCTCCCAATGTGCAGATTTCTGCATTACAAGACCTCCTACCCTACACAACCCCTGCTGATTCACACTGGCAGGCTCAACAGAGAGTGGAAGGAGACTTACCAACCCTGGCAAGTCTTGGTCAGGTGGGGTCATTTCATGAAAGAATCAGTGCCATTTCTAAGTAAATCAGGCTCCAGACTCACCACGTCATCAGCTGTAACTCTCTGGAAAAAGCACTAGAAGTCAAAAAGAATATTTTGGGGGCCTTAAACAAGCAGACAGGAACAAATGGGGCACTGCAGAGGGCAGTGTGCTTCAGATCAGACTGAAACAAGCAGGTTGTTGTAGAAAGAGACACTGCTTGTAAATACAGTCTCTGAGATCAAACCTGTATCTCATCTCTTCCACCTGACCACTACCCCAAGCCCTCTCCCCAGCAAAATCTGAAGTCCAGGCATCCCACCATCCACTCAAGTGAGGGGCTCATATTACTAACTATTGCATATCTAGGCTAGGGAGAAGTCTCTGATAGGAGGCTGACTGGGAAATGACCAGCCTTCGAACTATGTCTTTTTTTGTGTGTATTTGGGTTATGGGGGTTTTTAATAGAAAAAAGGAATCAGCAGCTATCTGTATTTTTAAACTATGGAACATAGACCTTCTTCCACTTCCAAGCTCTGATTACAAAGCCTTTCACTTCTGCAATTACTGAGCATCTCCTCTCTGCAAGTTTCTATTCTCAGTTCATAATTGATCAAATCCAACTGTTAGTAGAATTCATTTCAGCCAACAGGAATCTTTCTTCTCTCTAGCTTTGGTGATGCTTAGGCCAGGCACCTGGCAGGATGCTGCTTTGCTTATTTCAAAAAGGAAATCCATAAGAAAGATCCTGTTCTGGATCAGATAGCTCCCCAGAACTGATGATTTTGCTCTATCAACCCAGAATCTTCTGCAATGTTTCAAATGGTTTGGTTAAAAGAAGCCTGAGCACTCTTACTTAGTAGAATTTAATCCAATATTTATAACATTATTTTGGGGATTAAAACCAAAGTGGTCCCACTCACTGCTTGGGTCATCTGAAGTAATGAGAAGTTTTTGGAGATGATATAGAGGAAGATTTTGTTGATCGATTGAGGATTGATTAACTAATTTAGTGTTTGGGCTTGTTTTGTTAATTGATTACTTCAGGAAATCTCTCCAGTTCAGTGTCTCTCTTAAAAAACCCTTTGAAGCCAGTATTGGCTGGTCTTTTTTTCTCTGTGTGGTCTCTCAGTTGGACTGCTGCTTCCAAGTCTTAGCTATATCCAAGGATCCCAGGCCCTTGGGATGATGGTACACACTTGCAGAATTTCACACTTGTGATGTCTCTTGTGGCTATCTCTCTCTTGATACAATCTGCAGTAAGGATTAGCCTGCAGATTTTTCCCAGTCTCTAGGAGACTGTGTTAAATTATAGTGCTGAATAGTTCAGCATGGTTTCTTTGAGATGACTTTCATTTATCTCATGGTTTCTCTGTGCTGCAGAAGACTCAGATTTCCCCATAGTCTTTTTATAGTCAGTCACTCACAGTATAAGAATTCACTGGCAGGAGCAAGATCGAGCTTTGCATCTCCACACAGATTTATCTGATACAGTAAAAGTTTCTCTCAATTGCTTCTTTCTAAGTCATGCTGTTGCTGGGGCTTGTAATCTAGCAGTATTTTCTCTACAACCTCACCAGGAAGCTAGAAGAGGATTGTCCATGAGTCAAGATAATTTTATCTGTGAACTCAGCTAAGCCCCCAGGCATCTCAGAAGGCTGGCCATTGTTTCTCAAGCCCTATAGTACTACATCAACAGCACAAACTTTAACTGGAAGAGAGTGTTTGTAAAACAGAAAGGGGAGCATACACTTCATTCGATCACACAGTCAGAGCTGTTTGTTTTATTTGTGGTTCATATCAGTAGTCTATCAGTTTTTCCTTCACTTTTCAAGACTAGACATCCTTTCCAGCTCCAGAGTAAAGCAAGCATTTTGTGTATACCCTAGACTCACTCCAGATCTACAAATGAGCCTATCTTCAGCACAGGAATCCAGCAGTAGTTCCACTGCATTCTGTGACTATTTGCACATGCAACAGTTTTCAAAATTGTCCTCCTCTGAGCTAACAAAGCTCAGGTTTGATTTTCCCCCACAGCGGTAGTTATGAATGTTTCCTCTCTCTGCCCTTAGCTAATTCCCTTTGCCATTTCTAAATTCACTCGCTAATTACTTCACCCAAGTAATCTGTGTAGCAATGAGTCTGCCCTTCCCAGGAGCAGCCCTGTAAAGAGCATGGGTTTGAACACAGTCTTTGCAAGCCTATTCCATCCTCTGTCCCAGGTAACTCCAAAATACTCATAGATCTGCAGAGATTTTTTCCACTTAAAAAAAATTTAAGAAAGGAGGAGGGGGGAAGAATGGAGATTGTCAGAGAATACAAGCCAAATTAATTTCAGAATTGGTTCATCCCTCACTGGCATCTTCAGAGCTGCATCAGCTTGCTGTGGAAATGGATTTGGCCTTGTATTTCTGAGAATCCAGACTTGTTTCAATTTTTCTGAATACTTCCTTCTTTCCTTCTGACTGCACTTCAGTTTTGATCCAAGTATCAGATAGGCCCACAAGGCAGCTGACTTGCACTGAATCTAACACAAACTTCTACTGACCGGTTCTGCTACCTAGATGATGCATGGCTCACCAGTGAACAAAAAGGATAAGGTCCCAACTCCTTTCCTTCTTACAGCAACAAAGCACCTTGTGATATTTTTTTTTTCTGTTTTAGAAGCTGGTTGCCATGGGAAATTACTTGTTTCACTCTGTCAGATACTAGAAGGAAACACTTTGCACTCCCTAGAAAAACAGAAATTTTAAAAGTTGATTGTACATTGGTTTGCTTTCTGCCATGACAGTACTCATCCTCTAAGCTCATGGAGAGATAAGCAAGAAAAACATCCCAAGAAAAGGACTTGAAGGTTTCTTGAGTCTAGTGAATCTGCAGAAGGACTAAATTAAAAAATCATGAAGAATATGGTGCAATGGGGAAGCAAAAGTCCCAGGGATCTCTGCTTTTCTCAGAGACTGTTAAAGAGAGCACAGTGATCGAGTCTTCCTTGAAAATATTTTCCAAGGAAGTTTCAGTTATGCAGAAATGTTCATCCAGGAAAACAGACTAGCAAGAGGTCAAAAAAAGAACCAGAAAGAATCTGCATGTTTAAAAGTCAGGGGAACTTGTAAATATGGTGAAGCAACAGGAGATTCAGAACAACAAAAGCAAAGGACACCACTAATCTACTCTCTGTGCCTGCTGTGAACTGACATACCCTTCAGTATATCAAAAATATATGATGCATATCTGGATGTATTCAAGTATGTGTCCTTGTGAAGCTAGAAAATTACTGTTACTTACTTTGCTGATGATTTTGATGATCATAAGAACTTTTCATGTTCTTTTGATGTTTTCTGAGGGAGCAAGAAAGAAAGAAAGAATAGTTCAAGGTGGCCATTGTCTGGATATTTCTACTAGAAATCACTCCAAAGGAGTCTATAATTTCAAAAATGTCAGGGATAGCCTTGATCTGTAGCTGATGAGTGAGTTCAGTTGCTCACTAAGCTCTTGGCATAAGTCTGTATGTCACAGAGTGGACAGCTAAGCTTTTATCTTGTCTATGATTCCTCTCTTGAAGAAGTTAAAGAGGGGATGACAATATCAAGGAGCTATTTTTTGGGTCAAAGCACCTACAAAAATCAGTGATGTACCTTCGCAGACTGAATTTAGAATGTTTTGTACAAAAAGTTTGTACAAAAGTCTATGAGTTATGGCCTCCCATGTGCAAGCGACATTTAGTTTGGAGAAGACAATCAGGAAAAATTGAAGGCATGGAAATGATGGAACGGCTTTCCAACCCCACTGCAGATTTTGTTTTCACAATTTTACTGCAGCAGTAAGGACCTTCTAAGACACTCTCCCTTTTCTTTTCATTGCTCTGTGTGCCGGTGGACCCAGTATTTGATCAGCCTTCCTCTCCTGTTGAGCAATGCTTACAGCAGCTAGAGCACTGCAGGATTTCTAGAGAGGTGCACATTTTTCTTTACCTGCTTTGGAGTTTGCTGTAGAACACGGGAGCTGCACTGCTGCTTGGTGGGGCAGCTGAATGAATTTGTTGTCAATCCAGCTGAAGACACACCATGGGTTGAGTTAGCAGAATAGTGTTAGTAGGCTGAACCACCTTCTTGCAGTGGCATTTGCACTGCTGTTGCTGTGGCACTGCACATCCCACATTTAAAAAAGAGGGTTCTGTGTTCCAGAGGCTTCAGACAGGGCAGACATTTTTCAAGAATTAAACTCAAGTTTAGAGAAAGGAAAGAATTATCTGCTCAGGCAGAGCAGCTTTTAACAAATAGAACGGGCTATAACCTCGGCAAGTGTGAATCTGTACTCTGACAAAAGCAATAGAGTTATATTGCTCTGCCACAACTGAGGATTGTGTCCCAATATTTTGCTTTTTTAATCAAAAAAACAGAAAGGGGGAGAAGACACCTTTAAGCTAATATAATTTTCTGTGGTCTTCGCAAGTTTGCGTCATCACCCCTATGCGATTGTGTGGTTATGACTCACCAATAGGTGATTACCTCTCTGCTGCCAGCAGTCTGCAAACAAGTAGTCCTCAGGTATCTTATATCCTGATGTGATCTGGCACTGAAGAACGAGCAAGTAGGTGGCAGTTTCAGTTCCATCCTCTGGTGTTTCTTGGTTCATGTAGGTCACTGAAAAGCCCAAGAAGCATGAAACTGAGGTTTACCCACAACTGTGCCTATTTTACTACCTATTTGGTTTTGCTCCATGAAAAGTTCTTCTGAGCCACCAAGTTACCAAAAGATATGAGCCTGCTTTCAGGGTGCTTCAAAAAGCAAGATTTCTGCATGCTCCAGTACCCTGCCTGCTCGTTAGAAACAGCTAAAACAAGACGAGACAGGTAGCACGGAGAGGCGGTGCACTGTGCGTGCGTGCGTCTGCCTGTGAAGAAACCCATCACCTTTGTGTGTGTTGCTGCTTCTGCCCTTGGCTTGGTCAGGAGAGATGCTGTGTTTCTGTGAGCTGCAGTCCTCGCTTCTGTGGAGAATCCAGAGGTCATCCAGAATCAGGAGGGCCTGTTAGAAGCAAGGAAAAAGTTTCAAGGTAGGTTAAAACTTCAGCCTTTTTGTTTGGACCTGTCTGTTTCCGTGTTGGCTTTTAGAAAGTGCTCCAGCAGGTTTGTTTGTGCTGGTGCAACACGTTTATGAGACCTGAGAAAACCTGCACAACTATCTCAACAGGTATCCCTAGAACACGTTTAATCTGCGCTCTCTACAAGCTCTGCAGGGCACGAGCTTTCTGTGTCAAATGTAGTATCTAGAACAATGGTTTTTAGATACCTTTTCAGATTACTAGCTACTTTTCTAATGGAAATAATAAATTGTTGAAGTGTGCTTGAAACATATGCCAGACAGAACAGTGCTTTTCCAGTACCTGGTGTGCATGCTTTATTTGGCATCATATTCTGCATCACAGCTTGATCACTCCTTCACGCTGCTGGGTAACAAGGTGACTGCAATCTACTATCCAGTTTCCAAAGTAATAGGGGAATCATGGTGCCTCATAGTGGAAAATGTCTGGTGTACCGTGACAGGATGGGAAGTGCTGCACTGACAGACCTGAACTCATCGCATGAATCTTGAGTCCATCAAGATTTACTAGCTCTGATTCATCGGTGCTCCTTGTGGGACCCGAACAGGATCAGGCGTGAGCCTTTTGCCATGCTTGGACCTCTGTCTGTAATTGCAGTAGTTCTGCTCAGGCAGGGCATATCTCTGCTGCTAAGCCTAATTGGACCCCAGCTGTCTTATACAGAGCCAATTCAGGTGTATTTTCTTTTGTGGCCTGTCTGAATTGCTGTTGAATTATATGGAGCCATCTATTCTCCCAGGCGTTTCCAGGGGCCAGACAGGAGCGCCGTGAGAGCCGAGTGTAGCCCGGCGGGTTATCAGCCGGGGGCCGCGCCGGGCACGCCGCCCTGCGCTCCAGGGGTCTCCGGGCTGCTCCCCGCGCGGGGCCCGACACGGCAGCGCAGCGCGGGGCCCGTGCGGGCTGCGGGGCGC